>JXSR01S075355.1:11754-27258 GCA_000969725.1 Ophiothrix spiculata | reverse complement strand
GTATAAACATTCAGACTAGCACAATAAATGAATAATAATGTACATGTGCAACATAAATTTTAAAACAAATTACATTTAACAGATTAGGTTTTTAAAATTCTCGAAACTTACGTGATAACCAAGCACGCGCAACAAATATTACAAAATACCTTGATATATATGAAGAAGAAAGAAGCCAGAATTGTAAATCAATTGTAAAACATGGCAGACTATTATTCAGACATGCCCATATCTAACACAACCCATGTGAGCATGCTCAGTTCAGTGCAAATAAATCAAAGGTCACAGTTCACCAATCCTGTCTATTGTGCATGTACACAATTATAGCTATAGCTACAAGGCAATTGTAATGTAAAGTAGCATGTACCGGCACATAGTGTATGTTGCAATTAATGGCTTATGTATGCATTCAAATAAATTGAAAATTCTAGATATATTTTTAGGATTCTGAAAATGTTTTTAAATGTTTATTTCTACAAACACTTGAATTGGAATTTATAATCAATTAATCATCAAAAATTGCATGTGATCTATAACTCTCAATATAGCCAGGGATAATAGATAGATTCGGGATAGGAATCTGGTATACCTTGCCAACGGAAAAAATGAAGCTTCAGCGCAAATTTGTAATTTGACGTCACAATCAATCAACCAATCAACCAATCACGTACAAGCTCATTTGTATGCCCGATTTTAGCTGATTTTGTCAACAAAAAATTTCAGAGAATTCTCTTGAATTTCAGTGCAATAAAAGTGAAAAATAAATAGAACCAGACCCATAAATCATTAAATACACTAATTCTGAACAACTTTTGGCTGATGGTACTATAAGCTCACCGACACAAAGAGTGAAATTTCCATTTGAATTCGGCTGACCTGTGCTGATTAAGCTTATAGACTTCAAGTCACACACACGGTCACTGGAATTCCCATGCGCACATGTTCTGCGCATGGTTGCACATTTGATTGACATAGACCCCGCCTATATAATCTTAATGCCACCTTAATGCCACCTTAATGACGCCTTAATGACACCTTAATGACGCCTTAATGACACCTTAATGACGCCTTAATGACTACCAGCATGGCTTCAGGAGAAACGCAAGAGAAACAGGGCCCTGATATAGCCTTGTTGATATCTATTGATTTGTGAATGCTGACTCAGAAGCACTTTGTAACTTTCCTGTGGGGTACTCAAATTTGGTTTTGGTAGGGGTATGCCGCTGGAAAATGTGAAAGTACCACCCATGTGAAATTTTCTGCGAAAATTTATGCTAATTTGGCCTAAAGAACAAATAATTGGTTTAGGCTGGAAGTTAGTCCTGGACTAAACCATTTTTGTAAATAGTTCCAATGATCTAAAACAGAAAAATAAATCATATACTTAAAGTGTCAGAATAACCCGGGTATAAATCTTAAAATAAAACATGAACCATGGTATCACTTTTTTTTCCAAAAATGTGTTATTTTTCAAAATTTCAAATTTCACTAATAGACCGGGAGTAACTTTATAGTCCAGTTTTGTGCATACTGACCTATATATTTAAAAATCTCTGCAAGAAATTTTGTATTACCTCAATTTCATTCAATGTTAGGTTTCCATTTCCATTTGCATTTTGGTAAGCTATAGTATTTCTTCTGCTGCCATATACTAGTACTCAGAATGTCTACAGTCCCATTCATTTTTTAAGCAAATTTATTAAAGATAAAATATTTTTTAATTTTCAATATTTTTGCTAAATTTAATATCACACTTGATCAAATGTACCATATCATATAATGAAAATCTTGAATTTACAATCTTCAGACCCCAACGTCAGACTTGTTTATTTGCACAATTTTAAAATAGAATGCACGCTTGAATGTATCTCACAGCCATATGGTAAATTGAAGAAAATAAAAGAGTCGCCAGTGTACAATGTCTCCTTCCTGGTGGATCGACATCTCTGTGTATTTTCGGTTACACCTGCGCTTTTACAAGATCGCGAAAAAGAGCGTTCATCAGAACCCATTTTGAGACCTAGCTAAATACTGACACGTACATCACACCATCAAATAATGTATAGAGTGTATGCAATACTACGTCACAACTTGACGTCCTACACATAGTTTGTTAAGAATGATAAGGATATCTACCCTGTGAATATATTGAAAGCTTTCCCATTGTCGATATCATGATTATATATTCAGTGATAGGTTAATAGAGTAGGCATATTGTTTTCAATGGTATGTGAACAATCTATATGTAGGACAAACAAATGCAAACCCGCGAAATTCAACCAGCTGCTTGAACACATTGACAGCTATGGAAAGTCAAAAGTCTAGTTGAATGTTGCTCGTTCCTGTTTGTTTATTGCATACTCCCTATAGCCACCTGTAGCAAATACCGGGGGGAGGGGGTTACTTACATTGACAAGGTATACGTATGCCTGCCTTTTTGGGTGATTTTTTCATGAATTTGGTATAACAATGGGGTGGTTTTCATCTCAGATGAAAGCACCCAATTTTCATAAATTGGGTGCTTTTGGGAAAATTTGCAAAGAAAGCACCCAATTTGAGTAAAATTTGGTGCTTTTCTTGGGTGGGTTTTTGAGCCAGAAATAGGTATAGAGATGGTCAGTTTTATGGAGTCCGGCAGGCACATACCCGTACAATTTTTTTTGTAGAACCCCCCCCTCCCCCCGGGTAGCAAATTTAGCTCATCTCATATTTTAACCCTGCAGCTGAGGTTGAATGAATATTATTCATGCCTAGTCTGTGCCCGAGTCTGTGTAGGATTTTTTTGAGTGGAGGCACTGGAGCTGGTCTACCAACTACATTTTCCAACATTTCTTACTATTATTTTCTTTTCATCTCATTTTCTTTTTTCCCCCTCACTTGTCGTGTTTTCTTTAATTGCCCCAATCCCCAAATGGAACTTTTTCCCCAACAGGCGCACCAAACTATACTTTGATCAACGCTAAATAGGCGTGAATTATGAGGCTTTTCTTCATCCGCAAGTAAACATAAACCCATCTACGCGCGCGTCGTAGATACTGGTGCGTGAGTCGCTTGTACAACGCACGCTGCATTTCCTGCAGTTGTGCTGTGTTAACACGCCCTTATCTGTATCAATACACTATGCGAAGAAGCTAGCCTATTTGGTGTTGATCAAAGTTTAGGGGAGGGAGGGATGGAGCATGTTTGTTTGTTTGTTTGTTTACCTCAGTTGGTCCGTGACAGACACATGCCATAATAGATCCATGATGAACTCATGGTCTCTTCCAAGCTCATACAAAAGTACCAACCAGGATAGCCAGAAATGGCTAATCTATGCATGCTGGCCAATGCATGTGACCCCTCAACCAAATTTGTTTTTAAATTAATCACCCTGTACAGTGCCTGGCCAATGCAATAGAGGAGCAATGGACAAGTTAAACATCATATTTAACTTCTTCAGCAGATTTAATGCAAAAATTAAATTTCTTTTGATTTATTGACAACTTATGATAAAAATGTTTCACAGACAACATTAAACTTTCTCTAAGCTTATAGCATAAAATAGAGAATAGCTTCATACGTCTAAGATCATTGTGCAAAATGAAATTTTAGGTTTCTGTACTTTTCTGAAGGTTTTGATCGCTGAAAATATGTACAATATTTGGCAGTTGACTGATATTATCAAACATACTAAGGGCGCGTTCTCACTGTGATGTTTGGTACCAGGTCGTGGTACTCGATGCTACATCGAGCCCACTTCCTTGCCCAGTGAGAACGCGTTTTAAGTGGGCTCAGACCTACATCCGAGATCGGTTCCGAGACCACCTCATGTAGGTAGTCTCGGTACCAGGACATGGTACCAAATGCATAGTGAGAACGCGTTCATGCATAAGTGGGCCCGGCTCACATATATATGTACTAGGTTGGCTGTTATTTCTACCTATTGCAGGCTAGCTGTATTTTTTAAAATAGCAAATATCAATTGCATTACTTTGTTTCATTTTTCCTGTGGATTGAATTTTTAAACTGTTTACCATGCACACATGGAATTTATTTCTTGCTTTGTTTATATCTGTGTTCATGTTACGTTTGAATTTAATTTCATATTATTTTAAGTATTAGTTTCTTCATGTCTTCAAAAGTTTTGTGTAAACTATAGGCCCTATTAAGAATTACGTTTGTAATCTTGATATTTTATATATTTCTTACATTAATGTAGGTAATATTTGTTGTAATTTGGTTTCAAGCCACTAGAAATAAATAAATCCTGGTAAGTGAACTCAATACCACATTGGTATTTAGCACGGGAGGTAGTACTTTACTGTGACAGTGAGAACAGGAAATCAATGTGGGCCGAGCCCACTTGTATGTGTGCTCAGACCTAGGTCTGAGCTCACATGTTCAGTGAGAACACGACCTAACTGTTAACCCTAACCTACGTACTACAGGCCAAAAATTGTCTCCTCGAATCTTCTGTATAAAAAATCCCTATTTTCACGCATTCGACCCAGGGATTCGAATCCGGGACCTCTCGCATCCCAATCCAATATTCACCCATACCAAGCCACCCATGGGCGCTGCCTTGGCAGCGATTCAGTGACCATATATATCTCCTGGTTGTGACATATTTGGACTTAGACTATTTTCTTCATTTTCTACTGTAGGATTTTGTAGGATTGAGCAGGATTAGGGTGAATCTGTTGATAATATGTTAAAATTTAGTCCCATGCATACACCTTTAATAAACCAAGCTAGGATCCACAGCTTAAATTTTATGGAACAAATGCCTGGGGAGGCACATATGAAAGTGATGTATGAGTGTCACTAAGCACCTTGGAAGTAGGGATCTTTCCGATGGCTCTTTCACATGCAAATTAGTTGCAATCTGCTAGTTGCTTAATAACCAGTCGATGGTCAACTGATGGTTACTTCACATGCAAATAGTTGCCATCCATTGACTTGCTGGTTGAATTCCTGATGGCTTGCTAATAACAAGTCAATGGTCATGATGGTCATCCAATTGCTATTTCAAATGCAAATTAGTTATCTACTGGCCATGCATCTGCTGGTCAAAATAAAGAAATTCATAATGATATGTACATGTACCATGAAGGATTATTCAAATCTTATTCATATCTGAAATCAGTGTTAAAAAGACTTGCTCATTCAATCTTCAAAATTTACACTTGATACACGATTTGAAGTTGAGGATGAAGTCCATCTCCCAGAGCATTGCTGAAAAAAGACAAATAGGCATACTTGTAGAAAAATCTAAACCAAAAAAAATTTAGTCATATTACTGTCAGCAGATGCTATAGTGATCCAACATTATGCTATATAAAGAATTAATTCAAGAAAGCTACACAAACACTAACAAAATAACATTTTTCACACCATATTAACAGCTACTTGCCATTTTAAAATTGTGAAGACAAAAAAGGTCAAATTAACCTTTCCCCTGGTGCCTCAGCACATACCTGATGGCTTCTTGATGGCTCTGTCTTCAGATTTTTTTAGATAGTTTGCGGATGGTTTCTTGCGGATGGTTTCTTGATTATCCATCAGCTAGCGGATGTCTTCCTGATAGACATCAGGTAGCTGGTACCTTGCTAACAACAATGCCAAAAGCTATCGGGAAGACATCGGGTCTGATAGCTATTTTTCACAACACTTAGGTAGCATTTATTACATCCAGAATTCCACTGATTCCATCGGAAGACATCAGTTATTATGTTTACTGTATAAGTGTCATTAAATAATACTGATCTTCAGATTTTAAAGCAGATTAATAACCTGCATGATCAAGTCTAATAAGATTATTTCTACTTCTACGCAAACAACTGCATGGTCATTATCAGGTAACAATGACATGTGTTAATGACCATGCAGCGTGAATGCAGTGCTTGCCATAATAGTGCATATATGAGTATAACGCAATACGTGCACGCAATGATATTGCAGAGATTGGGATTGATTGACGCATCCAGTGCGTGGACTGATCGATATTTTTTAGCAGATGGCAAAGAAAAAAACTAAATAAACTTATGTTGTGTGTTTGTCCGGTTTTAAGGTGCAATTCATGATTATGATGTGACAAAAACCTCGCCTTTTTTCTAACTAAATAAAAAGAGTACAACAAAAAGATATGCTGAAATTTTCACTTGATTCCGACCATTCGTTTTCAAGTTACAAGCTTTTTGGTATTTTAAAAATCTCCACAGGCAACTGTGTTGTAATTACTGTCAGGCCCCCGACAATAGTTAGAATATGACACATTTTCTCACTTTTCTCAAAAATGCAAATACATTAGAAAGAAAGGTTTGGGGATTGAAAAATGTACCAGTCAAGGATTCTTTTTAGCTAAAAAATCAATTTTGATAGAGGTGACCTTGAGCATGAAAAGTGGATCATGAATTGCCCCTTTAAAATTCACGTGAAAAAACAAAAACAAAACTATGATTTTCACCATCAAAATTAATAAGAATTTTGTAGATAAAATTACAGTTATTATAATGACAATAATAACTTTGCATCATCTATTAATTTGTCATTGTTTAAAATCAGAGGTGTTTGTTTTTGGCCGAGGTACTTTTCTTCACATCCGAAGAAAAGTACCTCAGACTAAAACATACACCTCCGATTTTAACCAATAACCTCAAAAAAGATGGTGCATAGTTAGTTATTATTGTTATCTTATCAATGTAGTGGTGCATGTGCAACAAATATGTGTCGGCAAATTATTTGATGAAATAGCCAGAACTCTAAACACACCATTCGTAAGTCCCTGCTCTTTACTTGTCACTGTTCCATCAGTGTTTTTCAGTGAAATACCCCTGTTTGCAACACAGGATAGGCTAAATAGGGATAATGTACATTCGGCAACACAGCTATAAAAGGGACAAATATAGAAAAGAATGGGAAAGTCTTTTAAGACTTTCCCATTCTTTTCTATATTAAAATTGTGCCATCATCAATGGGATTGTCAGTTGATATGCCATCCATCAACAGGACATACAATCAATATTATTTCAAGATCAAGACCAGCAGCATGATACCTAGGGAGCAAAACATATTTATAAATGTGCAACCGGAAATTATTATATAACCCTATCAATTTTCTGTTTCCTCTGGGATTCAAATTCCTGACCTCTCGCATCCCGATCCCGTGTCGAACCTATGGCAGGCCACAGAGTATGGCCTGCCATAGCAGCCATTTCATGCCCATATATATCCCCGTCTGTGATATGACGTATTTGGTCAATTTCTTGATTTTTGCTTGTTAATTGGATTTTGTTGGACTGTGACGTGTAAGGGTTAATGTGTCCTATCTAGATGGGTTCTATGGTCCATAGGTAACATCAATAGGGTAGACACAAAATCAATCTGTTGCTTGGGACCTTGCAGGAGGGGGTAAAAGTCATTGCAGGGGTCATATTTGAACTTGGTCGAATCTTGTTCAACAAAACTATTCTAACATGTTCCTCTCATCATAACGAAGCAGAAAAGGTTCCTACTTAGAACCATCTCTGATTCACCGATCAAGAATTTTTGACTCCCATAGGTTTACGTTGATTAACACTTGAGATTTTCTGCTCAGCAATTACTTGGAGTTCATTGTTATCTGTGTACATGGCACTAATATATAATTGTTAGAATTTTATTGATGCCACTACATGGCATCAATATAATTCTTAATTCTTGAAAGAATGATGGTGATCATGTTCAAAGGTACAAAAATGTCACCATTTCAAACTTCAATTCATAGGTTTTCGTAATTTTTAAAAATAATTTTCGGGATATTTGTTCATGTTCATAAATGGCGGGAGATTACTTGAGTCACTCACTACGGTAACCCCCAATGCTTAACTCTTTCACTCCGGCGAGCCACTCAAAGCGGCTCGCAAAAGTGTGCAAGATTGGCCGGAATTTCTAATTTGACACATTTTTTTTCAAATTACTATAAAATAAAAACAACAAGCCCAAATTGGTTGAAAATTTGCCAGCAAACAGTTGAAACAAAGAGCTATCTAGTGCCATCATTTTTATTAGCAAAGAGAATCACCCTGGCACTGCACACTTTAATATCATATGCTTTAATCATAAAGTGAGGTGTCTGTGAGCCAGCTCTGAGCGGTTTGTCGTCCAAATAGGACGGATTATGAAAATTTTATTCCGGAGTGAAAGAGTTAAAGCAATACTATAAAGTGTTGAAAATGATCATGAGGCGCCCCTGTCACTCATGACTTTTGATTTTTTTAGCTTATTGGGTTTGTTTCAAGTAGATATTTATACCGTCTAAATGATTTGGCTTAAATATGCTTACTTTTTTGGTTATGGCCATTTGTTGAATCAAATTCGGGATCCTGAATTTAATTCCACTTGTATAAGTATAGGAAAGCATGCATTATGCTTTTTATCCATTTTTCGGTGGCAAAACAATTTGTTGACAAAATGCTCTTGAAAATGCTTTTAGATATAGTCACATTCCTTTATTTTATACTGTTTTTGCTATAAATCATTTTTGACCAAAATTTTATAGTATTGCTTTAAAGGGGCAATTCATGATCCACTTTTCACCCTCAGGTCACCTCTATCAAATTTGATTTTTTTAGCTTATAAGAATCCTAAGCTGGTGTGTGTTACGATCCCCAAACCATTCTTTCGTATGTGCTTGCATTTTTGAGAAAAGTGAGAAAATGTGTCATTTTCTAATTATTGTCGGGGCCCCGACAGTAATTACAACACAGTAGCCTATGGGGATTTTCAAAATGCTAAAGAGCTTTTAACTTGGACGGAATCAAGTGAAATTTTCAGTATATATTTATGTTGCACTCTTCTTTTTATTTAGCTAGAAAAGAGGCCACATCAAAATCATGAATTGCACCTTTAAGGTAAAGAGAGGTTGGTTAGAGCACAGGACTCATGATACAGAGGTTGCGGGTTTAAACCCCAATTGGTCAATGCCTCCTTGGGCAAGAAACTTTACTCTAATTGGTCCATGCTTCGGAAGTTACGTTAAGCTGTTGGTCTCCTGTGTGAATGCTCCTCCTTGGGTGCTGCATACAATATATACCTGGTGAGTCAATTAAAATAGCTAAAGCATTGCGGCTAATTAGGAGCCAATTAGGAACAATATGGTTTAATTAAATAAACTATTATTAGGGCCTACACATTTTTACATTTACAATTAAGGATAGAATTATCAATCATATGTTTCAGAGTAGCTGTCATGGTTGTAGCACAGAAAACAGAGATGACACTGAACTCAAAACATGGCCCCAATTACGTAACGTGTAACGTAATATGCGGACAAAAACGAGAACACACGGAGAATGCTGCACACCTTGTATTCGATTAAGCATATCACACACCAAGGACGATGTCAGGATTTATCGATATTTGAGGATTATTCTTTGTGTGTTCTCGTTAATTGGAGCCACTGATCACGTGATCAGCGAAGAATCGTTAACCAGCGAATGTTGAGAAATAGTAATCAAATGAGCTTTGAAGTATAAAGTGTCAGGGGCCTGGTTGTACATGTAGTTGGTAGCTGATGTGACAGACGACCATGAACTTGCAATATTGTGAGCTGTCCGATGTAGCACGACACATTTGCATATCAAAAAAATTTGAATTTTATGCAACTCAAAATGATGTGACGTACGTTGTGACCACCGCATCAATGTAATTGGATGACTAATTGTTCTACTTGCCACAAAAGTTTGTAAGTGAGACAAGGTTGAGTTTGTGCACTTGACATTTTGACATCACACTGGTTGTGCTGCAGCAATGAGATGCTCTGAAACCAGCATTAGAAGAACACGATCATGGAACTGCATGGTTTGAGCTGGTCAAGACTATTCTAATCCCGGGAGGGGTACTCAGATTTCGTTTGGGTACGGATGCGGGGCCAGGTTTCGACTACCACCCGTTTTGTAAACCTGAGGAAGCGAAAAAAAATGCTACCCATATGTAAACCACTTTGACTTAAACAACCATTATCTCATGATCTAGATGGTTCAATACATTTTAATTTACAAAGGAAAAATTGGTCAAAAATTGTCATTTTTGAAAAATGTAACCGTTATGTATTAAAGCCATTTTTCTAATTTTTGAAGGTCCTTTAGTAAACCTGGGAGGTCAAAAATGCAACCGTTCTTGGCCGCACACCCACCTTTCCACTAAGTCCGGGATTCTAATGAAATCATATTCATGAACATATGAAAGCAATTAACAAAAAGCAAACAAGTAGATCACTGCACACAGTTATAGGCCTATGTATTTACGCATGCGAACCGAATCCATTAAACTACCAATAAATGTGCACTCAGTGCATTATCATTAATGTAGACGCACCCCAGGATTCGCACTCTCTTTCAGGACTGCGATGCACATGTGGTTTTATAGTAATAGTACATGGTGCCATTATATTTGACCAATATCGTACGTTGAGTCTTTTCCTCATGAAATTGTATAAAACAGGGTAGGTACGCAGATGGTTATGGAAATTTGCTGTGCAGTGTCAGAGCCTGAATCCACTTTAATCTGTATCGTTATGAATATCCTTCTTACCTCAAAATATGCAGTATCTGTAATGTCTGTTGCACATGTACAATAAGAATACCATGTACAGGGCATGCCAATCTATTCACCAATCAATAGTAGTCTTTTGTACATGCTCATGAACTATGCAGGAAGTATAGCTTTGTTAGTTTAGTTTATGTTCAAAGGTCAAATTTCTTTGAGTGTTGCCAGATCTATATTTTATTCACATGATCAGAAAATGGGAAAATAGAAATTGTATTTTACACTAAAAACTATATACCGGTAGTTCATATTTGTGATTATTTTGTTGTTTGCGGGAAACAACAAAATTCAATTCTCCTAATTTCATAAATTATATCAAGGTTCTAAAAATAATTGAGTTCCGGTACAAGTACTGGCACAAATAAGAAAAGGAAATGGTGAAGGAAAAGTATACGACAAGTTTCTTAATATCATAGAAATTTTTAAATCAGCGTTTGCAATTGAAATGAGATACGTACTTCCCCTTGTAAAACTATTTTCTAAAATGATTGCATTTCTAGACCTACTTAGTGATTAATACAGTTCCTCATTTTGACATAGATAGTTAACATTGAATAACCTCTCAACTCTGTGAAACAAATTTTCTATACTTCTTCACACCAGGACTCAAATAAATAAAATGCTGACCTTTACTGGGATACTCTATAGATGTGCTGGGATCACATACTAACTTGTGAAAATAAAAGAAGTGTAAAGAAATTCCCATATTAAAACGAACATGTTGTGGCAATCATCATGGCGAATGATATAATGACAAAAATAACGATTGCAACCATGATTAGTAGCAGTGTAGGGATTGTGATCATAAACGTGGGCCGCTGCAGCTAAAGGATGCTCTTGTCAGCTGTACATGTCTGATGATACAGGGAGCTGCATGTAGAAGATGACTAAGACTAAGAAACAAGTAGAACTCAGGTTTACCCATGTCCCTGCCAAATGTGGCCCAAGTTTACCTCATTTAAACTCCTGTGACCTTGAATGACCCCTGATGACCTGTAAGTGACCTCAATAATGTTCGGCATCAACAATCGACCACAGCCTCCAAGTTTCATGTATGTACACCAAGGTTTACCCCATTTGACCTCCTTTGACCCCTGATGACCCCAATGACCTTTGATACTAACCAATACAAAATCGGTCTTTGGACGGTCAAGCAGCACCCACCCACCCACCAAGTTTCAGGAACGTGCAACCCTTGGTTTCTGTGAAAATGTAGGTTTACATTTGGGTCATCACGGACACACAGACACATGGATGGAGCTCGTTTTATAGTCCCCATCCCGAACTCATTTGGCGGGGACAATGAATCCCCTCAAATTATGGTGCATCTGTGTACCTTATGGTCGATGGGGCTCCTGTAGCTTTGGCACTTTAGGGGTGATTTTGTATACAGCCATTTGTGTCCCTGGGATAAAGGCCTTGTGCCTCTGTGCTTAAGACTAACAAATGGATCCCCTCAAGTCATGACAGCTCCGTGTACCAAATTTGGTTCATGGGGCTCCTATATAGTTTTGGCGCTGGGTGATTTTGTATACATCTGTTTTGGTCCCTGTGGCCCCAAGCCCTTGTCCCCCTGAGTCCCCTTTGGCCTGCGAAAATACTCCCTCAAGTCATGGTGTATCTGCATGTGTACCAATTTGGTCCAGCTCCTGCAGTTTTGGCACTGGGTGTGATTTTGTAACAGCCATTTTAGCCCCTAGGGCCCAAGCCCTTGGTCAAAGACTAGCATATGGTACTCCCTCAAGTCATGGTGCATCTGTGTACCAAATTTGGCCCATGGCGCTCCTGTTACAGTAGTTTTGGCACTATAGGTGTGATTTTGCCATTTGGTCCCTAAGGCCCAAGGCCCCAAGCCCTTGGATCCTGGGTCTAAGACTAGCATATGGCACTCTCTCAAGTCATGGTGCATATCTGTGTACCAAATTTGGTCCTTGGGGCTCCTGTAGTTTTTGAGTTAGAAGAGAAGGAGAAGAATATCCATCAGAAAAATAATATCTATGCAAATTGAATGCTTCACATGCACAGATAATACCATTAAGGCATTATGATTGTAATTTTGATCGCTATACAGGTTTGTGATGTTTTCACAATAAACCTAGCTGCAGCATCTAAATAGCAATCACAATATGAATCAATTCTAAATACGACCAAAATAAGTGATTTTATATAACAGCTAAATAAATCTGTGTCACTTGATTGGTGCATCTTGGGTCACATGCCATTAGTCATTTGATGGTAAACGTGCAATATTACCAAGCACCTTTTTTGATAAGATGCAACATCAGTTGCAGGATCAGTTGTGGGCGTAATTTTAAATTACGCTTGCACAGTCCGCGGGCACAGTATAAGATGCGTCGTTGCATTAAAGCCCGCATGTACAGTACCATGATAGATGTTGTCTCGGTTTGTTTTGTTTACAAAGATTAAAGATAAAGATCAAATGCCCCATTCAACTCGGCTTCACCTCGTTTGAATGCATTTGATCTTTCACCTCATGAAATATTTGTACCATTGCACTCATAAACATTCATTATTTGTATAACATAATAGTTCGGGTTACCCTGGCAACACTATACACACAGCTCACAGTGGGTTACATAGTCTCCACCAGAGAAGACTATAAGTAGTACACCTCGCTGCTAAAGTGATATTGCTATGAAAAACAATCTGACCTTGGGTTATAGTTAAAATACGATTGCAATCATCACAAAAAATTGAAATGGATGCCATGAGCCCCCTGTGTAAGTGAAGAAGGGCTGGGAGGGGGCAATAGAATCGGATTATGAAATCATCACTTCAACAGCCAATAGTGATTGTGTGATCCCCATGATATGGATATTTCTTGCAGGGTACGGCATTGTGATCATTGATCTCCTATGAAAGGAAGGACAATTTTGAGGTGATCATAATAATGATCATAATGAGGCAATCACAATACCCGGGTCACAATAACGACCATATTGAAACAATCACAATTTAAAGCAACCATGTTGCAGCGATCACAAATTCAGCTGGTGTATTGAGGCAAACACAATAACGGTCAGAAAGTGTGCCCATTTTTACCATCATATTTGAAACAATAGCAATCAAGATTATGACCATGCTTTTTGCTTTTTAGAGCACCAGTGATCGTGGAATAACATATTTGTGATGAATGTAGTTTTGACCAATGTGGTTGTTTAAATGATCATACTTAGAACACCAGCAACCATGATTGTAATCTTGACCGCTAATTACATTTGTGATTCTAAAAATGATTAAAATTGTGATAGCAATAATTCAAAATAGTGATCACTATAATATGGCAGGATCATGGTCACAGGCATTCCAAATACGATGAAAAAAGCGACCACATTTTTAGTGATCACTCTCTTGATGATAATTGTGATCATCATAACATGGTTATTTCTTTCAGGGTATCTGGAACAAGAGTATAACACATCAGTTATTTACGACGACAAAAAGACAACAAGTAGAGCAGTTTTCATTTTTATCACCAATTTTATTCAACCAATCTGGCATTTATATACTGGTATCATAAAAAGTAAAATGAAAATATCTTGGCCTGATAAGGAAAGCTGATTTCTTACTATCAATTTGATGTCAAAAACTTGAAAGTGCACAATCTCGACCTAGATGCATTTGAAAAAATTTGCGGTAAGCACAAGAAGCTGATATACCGATTACACTGCCATGATGGTCGCATGACCATCGTTTTGAGGTGAATTCAAATTTTCTCCCAGAAGACCATTGTGCCAATTATTCAAATGTTCTGTGTTACAATTTGACTTACCTCAAAATTGCACATTCATGTGTGCAGCAGCAACCAAGTTAAACCCACCTACAACCATGACAGCTACACTGAAAGGACTTTTAAGTGAGAAAGGAGCAACAATTCGAGCAATTTGACTATGTAAATGCCAGACTGGTTTAGGAAACATGCAAGATCTTCATAATATGGTTATTTCTTTCGGCCCCATTTTATTTTCTTTGTTTGTTGATGATATAAATAATGTGGTTTCTTCTCCTTTATTTCAATTTGCTGATGATCATTTTATAGTACGTCCCATTCATAGTGACAGTGATCATGCTATTCTTCAGCAGGATATTGAAAATGTGTTCAAGTGGTCTGTGGCCCCGGTCTGTGGCCAATATAGGCTCCCTCTAAATCTTTCTAAATGTTCTGTTATGCACATGACTCGGTCTGACTCTCCAAAATGTTGTAGTTCTTATTCAATGGGAGATGCAACTCTTGATGAAGTTAATGATTTCAAATTATTGGGTGTGACTTTTAGTAAGATATTTCCTTTGGTGCTCATATCAACAATGTCACAAATAAGATCTCCAAGTTGTCTGGCTTTATCATTAGGTGTATCAAAAACATGTCTTCTAATGCTCTTTTGAATCTTTTCAAGTCTCTTGTTTTACCACATGCACATGTTGTTTATTGTATTTGTGTGTGGGCTCCATTTCAGGGAAATCATATAGATAGGTTGGACAGGGTTCAAAGGAAAATTACCTGTGTTTTATTTTATAGAAATTCATTTGATGTTGGATGGGAATGCAGGCCTGGATACGAAGAAAGGCTCACCAAATTAGGTCTATTAAAACTTGAGGATTCCTGCAAATTCCACAGACTTGCATTTGGGTTCAAACTAATGAATGGCTTGTTACCTCATTCTTTTGACAAAATGGTGCATACAAGTAGCCTTAATGATTCTAGATTATTGCATGTAACAGCCAGGAGTTCTTCTTTTTTCAATTCCCTTTTTGTGTCTCTTCCACGTCTATGGAATGAAATTCCTTCTGATGTTAAAGAATGCCTTGATCTTTCTTCATTCAAATCTAAATGCAGGTCTTTTTTCATAGATTTGTACAGTTGATTTGATTTATGTTCCTTTTAGGAGGTTTTAACTGTAATTTAATTTTGTTCAGTTT
>JXSR01S075354.1:68746-81444 GCA_000969725.1 Ophiothrix spiculata | reverse complement strand
CATTATGGATATAAAACAAGTTAAGCACCTAAACCTTCAAATCATTTTTTCATTAATTATTTTGAATATTCAATGTTTTTAATGCTGATTTAGGTAAATTTTTATTTGATATTTATGCATTTTTGGGGCCATTTTGGAACTCTGTACAGTCGCCATTTGATATGAAACAAGTTAAGTACCTAAACTAGAAAAGAATGTGTCCATTGTATCTTTGAAAGCCATTTTCCATAGATTATTTAGTGTTTTAAATGCTAATTCAAAGTAAATTTATTTGATTTTTTTGTACATAAAAATATGTTTTGGCAGCCATTTTGGACATCTTTATAAGTGTCATTTTGAATTTGAAGCATGTAAGTAACTAATTGGTGGAGAGTGTTTCAATTGTAACCATCAAAGGCATGTTAAGTTTTATTAATTGGTTTGCGCATTATTACTTTTAATACTGATTAAAAGTCGACTTATTTGATTTTTAATGCATTTAAACGTATTTTGGCGGCCATTTTGGATCTCTGTACAGACGCTTTTATTGACATGAAACATGTTAACCACCCAAATTATGGAGGAATGTTTCCAAGAAGACCCTCAAAACCATTTCACATGGATTACATCAAAGATGTGTTTTTATTGCTGGTTTTAATTCAATTTATTTAATTTTTATGCATAATAACATATTTTGGCGGCCATTTTGAATTTCATCGTGGGCGACATTTTGAATTTGATACATACTAAAGACATAACTAGGGTACAGATGTAATGTTTTGTAACCTTTAATGATATTTTCTGTTGAACATTTATGATATTCAACATTTTTGAAGCTGTTACGATTAATTTAACTAAAAAAACCCTTTTTAACAGCCATTTTTGTGTCATTTTGGCGGCCATTTTGAATATGAGACATGCATATGCACTAGTTTTGAGTTAAATATAATACATATAGTGCCTGATGCCATTTTCACCTAACAACTTTGAACAAAAAAATGTTTACAAGTGACTCTATGCAGGTAATTGCATTGAAAAAGTACCAAAATATGGTATTTTTAGCTAAAAAGGTCAATGACCTTTAAAGGTCATCAGAGGTCAAATTATTTTTGGGTCTGGGTCTACAAATGATCCTTAGGGTATGTACTAGCTGTATGCAAAGTTTCATGCTTTTATCAAAAAGTGCACAATAGGTCCAGCATAGGGGTCTTAACAGGTGTACTAGTACAGGTTAGGTAAGATTTGTTTGGATTGATTCTGCTCTTGTTGGTTGCAGAATACCGTCATATTCTCCTTATTTTAAGTTCTGCATTTCTTTAACCCGGAAGTCTTATCTCCAAAATCGAACCAAAGCAAAAATAAAGGGTTTTCTTAAATTCCTCATATCTCTGGACTGGAGTGGTAAAATTAAACAGGACAAAAACATGATGTAGAGTAATTACTCCACTTTTGAAAAACATACATGATTTAGTCTATTGGCAACTATTTTTTATGTTTTTTATTCGCTCGTTGCATTAATATTGGGACATGCTGTATATACTTCTGATGTTTTACTTTCATTTCGATGTTTTGGATAATGCTATTGGAAATAAATAATACGATGAACCTTAAAGGAACATCAGTAAGAAATGGATTCATGTTAAAAAGATGAGTAAATGTACTATTGGTATTATCTCAAATTCCCAATTGCACAGCCATGCTTTTGGCTTACAAAGTGAACTTATAACGATTAAAAAGGACAAAGGCTGTTTCTATTCAGACTTTTTTTTATATCCGTATAAATGTGAGGTTATTTTATTCAGCTCATAATTGAATCAATAGACTGTTTGAATTTTTGCAATTCATTTATCTTTGCAAAACCAGACGTGGCATCGCCACTAGTTAAAGAGTGCAATCGACAAACGTGATTCGAAAACGATCTGATTTGCCCGAAACCACATTTTCTCAGGTCAACACACAAATTACGATTGAGATGTATGTGCAGTACGTGAGTAGTAATAAACACACAAGCACCAGCAACATACAACCAACTATGATTCTATATACAGTTGCTCATTCATAAATCTGATCGACCACAGAGTGGATGCACGAGTCTTGCTTAGATGTTTCGACACAAGGTATCGCAGGATTATATATGGATATATTGTTGAAAAAGGAGAAACTATTATACACCACTTGTTTTTAAAGTTGAAAATTAATGAGAGGGAAAGGTATATTGACATTGTACAAGTAAGTAATTTATACAATCATTGAAATTACTATCTATTAAAAAATTGTGTTACAATAATTTTTGTGCAAATATTAGTAAGTCGAGTCAGTTTAATTTAGGATAGACACGTAAACTAATCGGCAATAGCTTGCCGTTATCTGAACTAGCTAGACGGCAAATTCAAATGTTGGGCATCTGGCTGAAACATATTCAATTTGATGCTTTAGTACACAAGCACACAACCAAATGCGTGGATACGAGGAAATATCGATATGTTTAAGATTTAGTAGAGAAATAGACATTTCTGACTAATGCAGCACTGAAAACTAAAACTAGTCAAGCAGCTGCTTGACTAACTTTAAACTAGTCAGGCAGGTTAGTCCAGCTTGCCTGACTAGTTTGACGTTGGTGACGGTTGCCAAACTGCAAACTAGTCAAGCCTCCTTGACTAGTATTAAACTAGTCAAGCCCGCTTGACTAATGTGCGAAACTTTGCTTGACGAGTTTGCCAGACTGAGAGCTTGACTACCTTGATGGTACAAAAGAGCTTGACCAACTTCAAGTTGGTCAAGCTGGCTGGACTAGCTTAAGTTAGTCAGACTGAGCCCGGTCAGGTGGAGTCTTTGAGGACAACATAGTGCCGTCGTTTGGCCTCATAAATGTCACCATCATGTACTACTGATGTGTCGTGAATTCTATCATTTGTTTATATGCAGCTGACTGACTATTTTGGTGGTACTCATATGTTACTCTTAAACCTCTCTCTACATTATTGACGGATTAGCTATATCAAAGACTGTATCCTCTGGCTCTGCAACTACATAGCATGTATATATATTGCACTAGGTGTGTCTAGTTGGCTGGACTAGCTTCACGTTAGTTATTTGGGATCGGCTAGTTTGAGTAAGCTAGTCAACGCAGCTCGACTAGTGTTGTCCATCCAGCTGGACTAATATTATGTTAGTCAAGATGTGTACCATCTGGACTAACTTAAAACTAGTCAATAACTAGTCAAGCGACTAGCCTAAACTAGTCCAGCTTGCTGGACTAACGTCAAGCTGGTCAAAAGACCAACTTAAAACTAGTCAAGCAAGTAAAATGAGACTAGTCCAGCATGCTGGACTAGGCTAAGTAAGTCATCCTTGTTAGTCCAGCAATACTGACTAACTTAAATCTAGTCTAGATGCGTACCGTCTGGACTAGCTTAAAGTTAGTCACACTGACCAGTTTAGGTTTTCAGTAAGATATATGAACCACATTCCCGATACATTTACGTGTCTCTCTTAATCAGGTCGTGACTGAAATACCTATAGCATCATAAGTATGTTATATGCGTTAATAATATTGAAGACAAAACGGACCAAAACAGGTACATAACTTGGTATATATTTAAAACAATATACAAAATACAAAATATTTACTATCTTCTACACGCTTAGAAATATTTACTATCTTCTAGCAAAGTCTATCTATAATAGACGATAGCAGATTTGTCTAAGCATGTAGAAGATAGTAGATATTTTGTAATCACGTATATACGTTTTATCCCAAATCCACTTTTACATGAGTAAGACTCATATATATCCATGTGTGTTCCATCAAAACAAACTGACATACAGGAAAAAGGTAAAAAAAGATACATAAAATGACAAAAGGCAGAAAAAGATGAATACAGATTTCATTATATAATCTTCTGTGGAATTGAAAAAAAAAACTCAATTGTGATATACGAAAAACTCAATAGAATCACATACTTTTCATACAGCGCCTGTTGCCTCTCCAGAACACGTTTATATGCAAAGTAACAAACATTGATTTTCTTGTGGTGAAACTTACAAAAAAATCCTTTTATAGATTACAACATCGTGAATCGAAAATATGCGATTTATAAAATCAAATCTTTTTATCTATATACATTTATTTTTCTTGCCGTTATACAGAATGTAACAATGGAAAGTTCAGCACGTAATGCGGAACTTTTGATAAACCTGGCAAATTACATACTTCAACTGATTATCTTGAATTAAATGACGTTTTCAATATTTCACAATGCATCAGCTTTTAGAATCAGGGACTGCTAATGCTTCAGATTGTGCAGTGAGCTAATTGCAGGCCTAACGTCTTATATACATTTTGCTACAATCTAGTTCTTGAGGATTTTAAAGAAATATAGAACATGTGGAATACCTCAATTACGTCGTTTACCTAGAACAAAGAAATATAGAACATATATGAGGAATACCTCAATAACCCCCGTTTACCTAGAACAGTGTATTAAATATTTTCAAATTATATTCAATTGCAATTTTTTTTTTAATTGTATGGCCAAATATTTGAAATTTGCTTAAAAAGTTACCAATTGGCAAAACGAAAGTTGCCAATTGGCGACTTTGCATATAAATAGTCAACATGTTCTGGCCAAAAAGCCGTGGTATCTAAAAAAGTTGCCAATTGTCAACTAGTATGACAAATGTTGACCATACAATTGGCAATTTAACCAAAAATAAAGTTGCCAATTGGTAACTCCAAAGTCGCCAATTGGCAACGTTTTCGGATTATTTGACCAGCCAAAAATTGAAATTTGCTTTTTAATACAATGAGAAAATATATAATATTGATCTAGGCTATAATTGTTGTAGCACTTTTTCTGTAAGGGGCAACCCACTCTCTAGTTTTTAGAACCGAATCCTCTCTAAACTTTGTTTTGCCACCACCAATTGGTAGGTACAGTCCTCATCTATTCAACAATTCTAAGATACGATGCTAACAGCGGCAAAGGCATTACGTAATTATGACGTCATAAAGTAGAAAAAATCATGACTTTTGGAAAAATTACCTTCAAATCAAGAAGTTGATATCAATCAATCAATCAATTAATCAATCAATCAATCAATCAATCAATCAATCAATCAATCAATCAATCAATCAATCAATCAATCAATCAATCAATCAATCAATCAATCAACCAAACAGGGGACCAACGGCTTAACGTGACCACGGAGCAAATAGAGTAAAGTTTCTTGCTCAAGGAAACAAGGAGACGAAAACAGCCGCGCCCAGAACCCACAATCTCTGTAACCCACAACCTCTGTATTACGAGACCCGTGCTCTAACCGCTCGGCCACGCTCATGTAGGATCTTATTATTGTTGTTGGTTTTTTTTTTGCTAATGGACCCCCCCTGGTTGAAATAAGTTTTAAAAAGCTTCAGAGCATGCAGAAAGTTAAATTAGCGACATGAAATTTTGCGGGGAGTCATTCCCTAACCACCTACACCACAACTCTGGTGACATACCCAACCTCGAACTTAAGGTTTTTGCTATTGTTTTCATCTAAATGGGCAAAGTATCTAAAGAGATTAAAAATACACCTTGGGTCAAATTTCCAGAAGCCTTCTTTTACTTCTTCCATAATTTTCCTGTGATGCATTTCTGTTTTCCATTTTTCAACTTTTTTTTTTCATTCTGATGTTTTTTTATAATGTTACTGAATTTAAATACAATATAGTATCACCATAGAAGATCATTTGTAAGAAATGAATCATTTTCATCATTAATGAGTAATTGCATGATCATAATTGCTACATCTTAAATTACCAACCATACTGGCAAAACGTAGCAATAAAATTGAATTGTGTAGATGATAAAGGACAAAGGTTGTCTCTATTCAGCCTTATTTATAGATATATTTTTATAATTAAGTAATATCAATTGAAGTGATTTTAAATTTTTCATAACAACACATTATGAAGTATGTAACCTTTTTTTATTTTTACAATCCTTTCAAGGCTGTGAGCATTCAATAATTGTCCAACAAAGTTGCCCCAAACGATCACAAGTCAGGTATATAAGAAAATCAATGATAAAATAATATGCATGCACTTTCGGGATCTTAGTGGATTGACATTAAATAGTACAACTGACAGCTTTTCACGTGAGACAATTTCGCAGTCATTGCTATATTGCTATACTGTAACTGTTTGTGAAAGAGTGCGATGCATTTTTGCTACCATGGTTACGATGATTACAAGTCAAACAATCGTTTAAACTTCTCTTAACAAAGTGATGTGATATCGAAATATATTTAGGTTGATTTAGATATTTTCAATTATACGGATATGATAACAAGTATCCAGTACGCAGGTACTCTATACGACCCGCCACTGACATTTGTTGGAGTAAAGTACGACCACTTATTTTGCCGATGTTACCAGTCTCTTTTGCCATCGTAGTTTTGATCATTGCTGCAAAATACGACTAGTTTTAACCTTTCTACTTGCATTCACACTAGAGCATAATGACATATCAATTCAGTGAGATAAAATACTTCTGTTTCCCTCTTCCTCGGGGGATTTCAATTGAAATGCAGCATTGAAATACCGTACAGCTTAGGAACATTTTATTCAAAACTACAATGTAGATGAAGGTCGGATTAAAATTAAGTAATTAATGATAATTAATTTAGGTAAAAAAAAATTGTATTATCTTTATTAGCTAGTATTACGTTAGCTATAACGAATATAGAAATGCTTCTTTAAGAATTGTACAAGTGAAAATTAACTCTATCTTTGTCATCTATGAATTTTATCCATTAACAACGTGTAAGAAAATAAACTAACTTTATGTTTATGTTTATTCTTATAAGAAGATCGTTTCATATTTCCGTAATGACTAGCTGTATGTTGTTTAGTTAGTTCTTTCATTATTATGATAATGAACTTCCCATGGTTCATTCCCAGAGTCTATATTTGTAATTATTAACATTATTTTAGGGGGGTTGATGGCAAAATCTTTTTGAAAGGTTATGAAATAAAACAATATGCCATAAGCACTCGCCGTAAGTGGTATATATGTAGTAGGTTTTCAAACAGACTGTCTGATCTATTCAGACAAATGAAGGCAAATATTTTTCCGTTTTCCTTGAAATACCTTCATAATGGTAGTGTTCATAATGGAAAAAAAACGCTCTTCAAAATGATCACCCGAAATTTTCGGGTGATCATTTTGAATTGGTTTTTTTTCAATCACTGAGCTTTTTGTTTCAATTTTCAATAGCAAAATAAACAGTTTGGTTCTATTATTTTGAACTAGAAATAGTAATTGTAATATTTCAGTTTCCATTTTATGTATAGTTAATTTTACTTGTGATATTTTAATTTCTATTGAAACTGGCATTGTACTGTTTTCTGTAAAAAGGTAATTTTACCCTCCGTTTAGAAATTTAATGTATATATATAATTTAACAAATATTGATGTATATGTAAAACAGAATAGTCCCCTTTTTTCTGAAGTTGATTCAATATACAAATATGTGACCCGTCATATCGAAAGGTACCTTAAGGTCGGCAAAATTAAAGTTGATTTTTTGGTCTCATCTGAAAGAATATATTTTAAGCTTTAAAATGACACCTTGCTTTTGGTTATTGGATGTTCGATTACAAAGTTACATCCAATTTGGTAAAAGGTATCGGGCTGATTCCGAAAACTAAAGTTCTGCGAAAATCAAGTTTAAAGTTTCTGTACTGGTTAAACGTGAATGGAGAAAGGATTTTTATCTCGGTTTTTAAACAGTTGTCTTATGTTTTGGATGTTGGAAGCTGATTAATATGATAGAATACACTTCAAAGATAACGTTTCTGATGAAACTAGAAATTCGACCTTGGACGTGATGTTTGACTATGCTCAGCTTCAATGGCCTGTATCTCGTAATTTACTATGCCGGTAGTAGGTACCTTTCGATATGACGGGTAACATATGTAATTTTATCTTACATATGTTGTGATAAAGAAAACTATATAAATAGAATAAAAAGTGAAAAGCAAAACTCCTACCTATAATAGCAGACATTTCTTAACTACGTTTTTATTTCCGGTATAGTTGCTTCGTTAATTTGGAACTGCGTTCCACCATTTCCCCCTAAGGACTTGGAAGGTAATAACCGACTAATTTATATCGTACATTGTAGACAGTACCTGTGTCACTGAAATTGTATGCGGCTTTCTGGATTTAAATTGTTATGTACCCGAAGTAATTCACTCATGAAATTCACTCTTATTTTTAAAAATAAAAGCAATTTACTTTGCCATCCTTCGACAAATTTGTTTAGAAACTGACTATTGTTGTTTTTATCGGAATAATTTACAAACATTACATATTATTATGAAATGTTTACAAAAGAAAAAAAATCTCGCTACAATTATTGTAAACGGAATTCAGATACGTTGTTTAATTTAATTTTGATTAGTTTCCATTCAAGCTTTCCCAGATGTTTGTTTATTAAATAAAGGACAAAGTTACATAAGTTACATACCAAAAGTGGGTCGTTTGATGTAATTCAATAACGCATTATTGAGGCTAGGATATTTTTATTTCATTTTTTTCTTATATCGATCTTGTAGCATGATACATGTACCATTCATCCCCTTCTCGATATGTCAGGAAAACCTACTCGTGATTGTATTACTTGTTTCCCGTGAACTCACATTGTGAGAAAGATGTGTGCTCCGATCACATTTTTCAACCGCCCACTCCCTTTCACAAAAAAATCACATGCACTTGATTATTATTTTTCTCGTAACCTCTATAAATTTTTGCTATATATCAAAATGGATATGTTATTTTCCATTGGTCAACGTCAGACACATTTTGCCTCTAAAAATTATTTAAATATTTTGTAACCAGATCGGATCACTAGCCTTCAGCTTCTGTAGACCGACTAAAAGAAAATATCATGGATAGTTTTAGTGATAAAACATATGTGTACCGCCGCGGCAAAAGGGTCCAGTTGTCGGCTCGTACATGTTGCTCCTTGTAGCATATCTAATGTATGGTATTTGTATACATCAGATATGCTACAATGAGCAACATGTAGGAGTCGACAACTGGACCCTTTTGACGCGCGGTACACATATGTGAAATGCACAATTGGGATGAGGTCTGCCAATTGCCCCATGTTTCATCACTATAGCTATTTATGACAACCTATACAAAATATCCCATTGGAACCAAGACATGGTGGGAAGTCCTGATGTCTTCTTTTAGACCGATTATTGGTGGTATCAGTGACTTTGTGTGTACAGCAGATGTTACCTGTGTTTGGGGCGTAACAACTGGGGACAACGGAACAAGGGCACACGCCACAGAGGAATAGCCTATGGATAGAAGGCCTAATCTTCTTAAAAAGATTGCAATATTTTCAAGAAGTCCCCATTTATAAGAAACCCATTGCAGAATTAATTTACAGTGAATGTTTAGAATCCTTAATAAAGCTACACATACATATGCCATTTCAACACCTAGTTGTCAATTAAAGTTGAATTATCCTGATTGAACCGACGTCAATAAAGATTATGTATAACATTGATGGAATACTTTTTTGAACTATCGAATATTTCAACTTATATTTTGTGTGACTAGTCACCGATGAGAATAATTCCATTGCTGCCTCAAATAATAACGGAGACTTAGTAGTGAAACCTTTATAACGTTACCACACATTTATGACAAATTCAAGTGATGCAAAATATTTGGTAATTCTAATCACAGAGCCTCTGGTAAGATTGGAAATTACATTGGAATAAAGTTAGCAACAGATCTACTTAAAGGAAACAAAAATACGCTCGTGCGATATACAGTTAAATTATTTATCTCGAAGATTTTATTTACAGGTGTACAGATTGAGCTTATTATACCACTTAGTATTTTGCGAATTGATGGTGTAGAGTAATTAAATCTGTTAAGATTATATTTCTACGTCGGTCCTATATAAGAAAAAAAAAATCCTTGATTCCTAAGAATATTTTTCGTATACGATACCACTGAAACCATATCATGTGTTTTCTTATGTTGGAGAAGTCTTTTGTTTTTGTGTTTTTGAATTATGTTGTCTCTTGATACTCTGGTATGATTGGAAATTACATTGGAATATGTTTAGCAACAGAGACTGTCGATCTACTGAAAGAAAACAAAACTACGCTCGTGCGATTAACAGTTAAATTATTTATCTCGGAGATTTGATTAACAGGTGTACAGATTGGGCTTATTACCCGGGGGGGGGCACTCAAATATGAAAGTGACGTACCTGCTCCTACCGGCTTTCGAAATGTAGGGGCAATAGGTGAGAAATACATTGAAAAATAGGGGGTCATTCGGTGTAGAGGGTCAAAAAAACTGGGTCGTTTCGAGCGATTTGTTGGCAAAAGCGAAAAACAGGGTCATTCGGTGTCAGTTTTTGAATAAAATAAGCCTAATTTTGACATTAACGAAATCGCCGATCTTCAAAATTTTCGAAAAATCGACAAGGGCGGTCATTCGGTGTAGGTTCTCGAAAAATCAGGGCAATGGATGAGAGTCACCATAAAAAAGGTTGACTTTCAAAATAAAAGGGGGTCATTGGGTGACAGTTCAGTGAAAAAGGGGGTCATTGGGTGAGAGCGGAGCAAAAAAAGGGGGGTCATTCGACAGGAGCATGACGCGTGCCAATATATTGGAGTGCCCCCCCCCCCCCCCGGGGGAACAGAGGAACAATAATAAAACAATTAGTGACCGTGTCAACAATAGCAACACGGACGTATGCTTGTGCTCTAATATAATTATTTAATGTTACATTGTAACTTAATGTATCAACAAACAATGCTCGCTTATGAGGTCCGTCTAAATGGACTAAGTTCTGCTGGTTGTGGAGTAACGTCTACAGATTTGAGAATTTGGCTAATTATCTATTACATCGATCTGGTTCTTGATCCACATTTTACATGTCTCGTGGGGTCAAAGGGTGGTAACAATATACTTTGCCATTGTTGTTTTCAACCTAATACTGTTTTCGTTTTTGTTTGTTTATTTATTATTCTTAAAAGAAGAAGAAGAAGAAGAAGCAGTGGCGTAGCCAGACCTTTCTCCAAGGGTGGGCAATTTCTCCAATTGATTTTATCGAGCGACTTTACAGGGGTTCCAAGAGGCCGACTCGGCCGAGTTTTTCAAGAAAAACGCCAAATATTGTACTTTATGAAGTTTTCAACCTAATTTATAGTGATTTTCAGCTCTAATTGTCGTAATTTTATGGGGAAAAGGCAGTTCCTGCCCCCTTTATTTTTCTCCTAGGTCTTCAAAATTTCTCCTAATTGCCCACCTTGCCCACCCCTGGCTACGCCACTGAGAAGAAGAACAAGAAGATCAGTCTTCAATATTTTCCATATAATCGACATTTTGTTTAATGACATTAAATTTCAAAACGGAGGGTCATATTGTCTATTTCTTACAAAAAATAAAACAATGCCAATTTCAACAGAAGTTTCAATATCACACGTAAAATTAACTACATAAAATGAAATGTGAAATAATACCATTACTTTTCTAAAGATTAAAATAATAGAACCACCAAACTCTATACTTTGCTGAAAATGGGAACAAAACAAACTTTCAAAATGATGGCCCCAGATGAACACTACCATTATGAACGTGTTTCAAAGAAAACGGAAAATTATTTGCTTTTTTGCAAAAATAGATCAGGCAGTCTGCTTATAAACCTCCTATATTTACCACTTACGACGATCGAATATGACAAACTTTTATTTAATAATCTTTCAAAGAGATTTGCCACCAATCCCCTCCCTTTAAACACGTTAAAACTGTTAAGAATACTGAGTAAATTACAAATATGAACCTTGGGCCTGAACCATGGGAAGTTTATTATGACACAATGAAAGAACTGAATAAACAACTTACAGCTAGGCATTAAAGAAATATGAAAGATGAAATTAGAGATAGAAGTTTGTTTCCGCTTGTGCAATCCCCAAGAGGCATTGATATATTAATTATAGCTAGTGTGACACTAACAAAGATTTTTTTCTTCTAAATTTTTACTGATTATCATCTTCCAAAGCTGGTATGAGGTTACGCAATTATAGTCTTCCATCCTGAAAACATCTATATATACTATCCCGAGTGAATGCATTTACGAGGAATCTTGTTTAGTCAAGAACCTGATTGTATAGCATTTGACATCATTGCATTATCTACCTTAGTATCGTACATAAAAGCACGTCAACATCAACAGTATGGTCGAAAACCTGACCTCCTTCATCTTACTGCTATCACTAATGCAGAGGCTCATCATTTTATGCAGTCATTGTCAATGTCAAAACCATTTTGTGTTTTTTCTTTTATAAAATCCTCCTATAGCTATGACAAAACATGTACATGATTCTATATCAAATAGCGAAGACTCGTCTCTTATCCTAAACATTTGTTGGAGTGTGGCTTTAGAAGATTTTGGTTGTCAATAAAAATGCAGTTTTATTCTGTCCAGTTCATAGCAGCCACCATTTAATAAGCAGCAAAGGATATTTCAACTCATCTTAAGCACAAATGTTAAACACAATACTATCCTCTCGAATATCTTGATAGGATAGTAAGTCACTAAAAAGGAAAGGATAAAGAAGAAAAGGAACAAGGAAAAAAATTACTTAATAAAAATATAACGAGCTTTTTTGTATAGTACATTCTCTTCTATCA
>JXSR01S075354.1:3920-16772 GCA_000969725.1 Ophiothrix spiculata | reverse complement strand
TGTTCAAAATATTTGATAGCAAATGACTTTTTGAGTTACAACAGATATATTTGTCCCCAAATTAGGCTGTTAACAAGCTTAAATTTCAAAATGGCGCCTGTACTGAGATCCAAAATGGCCGCCAAAATACCTTTTTAATGCGCTAAAAATGGGTTAATGGACTTTAAAACAGCACCAATCACACTAATTGCATGTATCTTAAGGGGACTGGAAAGCGACAAAAAGCTGTAATTTGAGCATTTTGGTGATATGCCGTTTTTATTATGTTATGAAAGTTGTTTGCACTTTTGTCTTTAAAATGCATTTGTTTGGTTCAAATCGAGCATTCCATTCAATAGTTTTGAACAATCATAGATAGGCAGTTAACACGAAAATTCACAAAAAAATATAGTGAATATAGTGTAATGTATTTTGTATGTGTGCTAGACAAGGCTTATAATATGATATTAGTACAATGTAGAAAAATGTAGAGATTGGAAAATTCATGTGGTGCTTTCCAGTCCCCTTAAACAGAAAAACAAGTCACAACTGAAGGTCCGCCTAAATATAATTATTTTTTTAAACAAACTACTCGTGGTGGTTTCCATAGATTAAAGAAAGTACAAATAGGAAACAGGTCTGTTTGCACCCTAAAAATTCGGCTAAGTTATGGGATTGTGCCACACGGGCGCCATACTCCTAGACCAAGCCCGTAGCCATGGGTGCGGTGGGGGCGTCGCACCCCCCCCTCCCAAATTTGACAATGTACAAAAAAAGTCCACAAAAAGTCCCTAAATATCTACCAAAAGAAAACCCAAACCACCAAAATACGTAAATGTAGGACATTTTTAAATAAAATACTGACAAAAAATACAAAATGCTGGCAAAAATGCTAACCCCCCCCCTTTTTTTTTTTTTTTTTTTTTTTTTTTTTTTTTTTTTTTTTGATATTCACTTTGTCAAAACCACTAAAATTAGTTTAGGGTCGACCAAAGCGATTTTGTTTCCTCCAAAAGGTCCACTTTTTGAAAGTCCGTATCCCCCTTGAAAAAATCCTGGCTACGGGCCTGCCCTAGACCAACGCTGCGCGAGTGCATAGAGACTCCGCTGTGCGTTCTGTCGCGCGCTACTATTACTTGACTACAAAGCAATTCGCATCTTACCACATTTTTTCGCCAATTGTAGTAGAGTCATTTTCAGAGATTCACTGACTATTTTTAGCATACCGAAATTCTCAGTGGATTTAGCAAGGGCAACTGGTATTTAAAAAAATGAGCTCCCATACACCTTTCCAAAATGGCGGGAAAATTGTAATTTTAGACGCTTTTCAAAATGGCCGCCACCACCATTTTGGAGAACTAATAAAGTTATATTTCTTGAATTAGATGGCCTAATATGACAATTGAGGTGTTAATTCCCACTAATATTGGTATGAGAAACACAATGGGATGCAAAATTATGATTTTGAGTCACCTTGACCTCAAAATCTAAAATGGCCGCCAAAATGGCCGCCAAAGTAGCATATTTGAACTTAAATTGACAAAAATATCCTTTGAAATGCAAATTATCATTAATACTCGTAATAATCAGTAAATGACATGTAGGACTACAGCTAGATCATCTGTCCCCTAATTATGGTGCTAACATGTTTTAAAATTCAAAATGGCGCCTATACTGAGATCGAAAATGGCCGCCAAATATGTTGTAATGCGCTAAAAATGGGTTAATGGACTTAAAAACAGCACCAATCACACTATAAATGTTCAAAATATTTGATAGCAAATGACTTTGAGTGTTACAACTGATATGTTTGTCCCCAAATTAGGCTATTAACAAGCTTAAATTTCAAAATGGCGCCTGTACTGAGATCCAAATTGCCGCCAGTATAGGTGCCATTTTGAATTTTTAGCTTGCTAATAGCCTAATGTGGGGACAAATATATCAATTGCAACTCTCATTGTCATTTTCTACCAATATTTTGAACACACAGTGTGTTTGATGCTATTTTAAAGTTCTTTAATCCATTTTTAGCACATTAAAACATAATTTGGCGGCCATTTTGAATCTCAGTTCAGGCGCCATTTTGAATTTTAAGCTTGTTAACAGTCCAATTTTAGGAAAAATATATCTGTTATAACACTCAAAGTCATTTGCTATCAAATATTTTGAACATAGTGTGATTGATGCTGTTTTAAAGTCAATTAACCCATTTTTAGCGCATTAAAACGTATTTGGCGGCCATTTTAGATCTCATGTCAAGCGCTATTTTGAATTTTAAACATGTTAACACCATAATTAGGGGCTAAGTGATCATGTTGTAGCCCTATATGTCATTTACTGTTGATTATTTATGATAATTTGCATTTCAAAGGATATTTTTGTCAATTTCAGTTCAAATATGCTACATTTTGGATTTTGAGGTCAAGGTGACTCCAAATCATAAACATTGTTTTCCCATTGTGTTTCTCATGTAAAATTAGTGGGAATTAACACCTCAATTTTCATATTTGGCCATCTAATTCAAGAAATTCATCAAAATGGTGAAAAGCGTCTAAAATTACAACTTTGCCGCCATTTTAGTGAGGTGTATGGAGCTACTTTTTTAATACCAGTTGCCCTTGCTAAATCCACTGAGAAACTTTGGTATGCTAAAAATGGTCAGTGAACCTCTGAAAATGACTCTACTATTGTATGTAAGCAAAGAACGACGCTTGACTGGCTCAACAGCCGCATTCTCAGTCAGTCAAATTACCATTCTGTTGCCAGATTTAAACTATATAAATTTCGTGTTTGTGCATTCTCTGCCCTACTATTGCGCATTTCCTGTTTCTCGATTCTTTTACTACTGACGACATAAGCATTTTTACTAAACCGAACTATCAATAGCAATTGAAACATCCGTCCCTCGATTGACTTTATCGGAAATCTTTTTTTGTGTGTTGTATATATTCAGTCTTATAGCTATATAAGAGCTCCATATTTAATTATGTTAACCATGGGAAATTCTAACTAAAAATACAGTATTTCCCAGTATTTAGAAGTACAGTTAGAAACTTAGCATTTTACGGTATTTTCTGTAAATGTCGCTCTTAATTTCTCTTATTTTTACAGTGTACTCGTCAGTTCAATGAAAGAAAACACGTCCATTTGTCCAGTCCTTCATGAGATTTATTTTCATCACGTACTATACGTAATCGAGTTAACACATATATAACACATATTGACGGTTTATTAGTGAGTAAATTTAAAAACCTTACCAAGAGCAAATGGTTATTTGTTTTGTATATACTCATTTATTTATTGCATTATTTGCGCAATTTTAACCAAGCAATAAACACCTGATTTAATAAATTACTCATAGCCCTTTAGAAACATCTAACGTAATGAGTGAATAAAATACACTGCTCGAGGAAATGACGCAGAAAGAGAAATGGACGTAAGTCATTAACTGGTCATATTTTTACATCACACAAAAACATTGGGAAAACTATGCCAATTTGTATTCAACGGATCGTAACTCTAAATATATTCACTTTAAACCCATAAAGGTATATATTGCTGTATTTGCTATATTTTGGAACATTTATCAGTCATAAGTTTTTTCCTGTATACACTACCTAAACATTAATCACATAATTGGAATTCTCGTCAAATTTCCTTTTGAAAAAATACTTTTACTAACTACGTCGACTCGGTCAAAAGATATGCCGTTTTAAAGTTTTGGAGTGTAAATGCATGTTTTGTACAGTGATGTATATATAGAGAGAAAATTACCCACATAATTATAAAGCATTAAGAAACAACAAAATTTGGATGATATGTCAACATTCAATACATGCTTTAGCATAATACATATCCCATTGAAGCATGTTCACTAAATTATGATCTCAGCATTCTTTTTAAATACATGTGTTTATAAAACATAATTTCTTACACTTCTGCTTATAATCCTATGTGCGCCTCAACCACCGTCGCCTCATCAAGCCGATCCATCGTGTTCCCTAATTGCTTTTTCAAGTTTAACTTCATCAATTAAAATCATGAGAAATTCACTTTTTATACATAAATAGAGTGTATATAGACCTTCCATATGATACCCAAATACGTAAAGAAGCTTTTCAACCCATGTTTAGGGTAATATGTAACAGATCCATGATATTTCAGGGTCCTTATGTGACACAAGGCCAAATAAGTTATGGCCTTGTCAACTACAGAAACACATAACACACCTAAAATGTAACTATTTAGATCGTCAATGTTATAAGTATAATTGGATGTCATAGAACATGACATTAATACCAAATGTTATAATAAACACAGACTTTTTGGAAACAAGTTAATATTTTTTTCTGAAGAACTTTAAATGAACAAAACAAAACAAAAAAACCCGGGGTGGGGTTACTAAGTACAAAAGTGATTACTGTCATTTACCTCCAACATAGGATAGCAAAATTAGACTAGTTGGTATACGAATGGTTCCTTTTTCTTAGCATTTTTTTTTTCGATTGGTAAATTTTTCAAAATTTTCTACAATTTGCGCCAAAATAAATCTGATTTTTTTTTTTTGCAAATTTTCGAACAAAAATCAGAAAATACTACTCAATACAAAGCTGGTTATAATGTTTCCTATGTAATAGATACATGTTTACATATATAACTACTTAACCCTATGAAGATAATTGCATGTATCTAAAAACATGTCAGCTCAGTAGGTCGGTCTAAATTAGATTATTTTTTATATACAAAACGCCAAAGGCTGTTTCTTGTAAATGATTCAGGATTAATTTTATCCAGCTAATATTGATTGTATGCTATCGTGTTTGTGCATTTTTTGCCCTTAGAATCCGGGGGGGGGGGGGGGGCACTCAAATATGAAAGTGACGTACCTGCTCCTACCGGCTTTCGGAATGTAGGGGCAATAGGTGAGAAATACATTGAAAAATAGGGGGTCATTCGGTGTAGAGGGTAAAAATAACTGGGTCATTTCGAGCAATTTATTGGCAAGAGCGAAAAACATGGTCATTCGGTGTCAGTTTTTGAATAAAAAAAGGCTAATTTTTGACATTTACGAAATCGCTGATCTTCGAAATTTTCGTAAAATTTTCGAAAAATCGACAAATTTAGCGAAAAAAGGGGGGTCATTCGGTGTAGGTTCTCGAAAAATCAGGGCAATGGATGAGAATCACCATAAAAAAGGTTGACTTTCAAAATAATAGGGGGTCATTGGGTAACAGCCCAGTGAAAAGGGGGGTCATTGGTTGAGAGCGGAGCAAAAAAACGGGGGTATATCGACAGGAGCATAACGCATGCCAATACATTGGAGTGCCCCCGGGCCTTAGAACGCAGGCTGAAAGATCTCTTACGCATTTCCGATTTCTTGATTATTTTAATACTAACAAAGGAATTTGCTCATTTTTTCTAAACCTAACTATTAATTATAATTGCAAATGCATTGTTCTGCTATAAACAAATGTTTGTGGAAAATCGTAAGCGTGACTTTGGGGCTAGACAGAGACGTCATTTGTAGTCAGTTTTATTCAGACAGAATTTTTCTCATTGTGTGAAATTTTCTTCATTTTGTAAACTTTTCATTCGGATTGATCATTTTCAGTGTTTACTGATCTGTATTATTTTGATTATTCATATTAAACTAATTCCATTTGCAATTGTTATCATCTGACATTAATTCAAGCATTTCATTGGACAACAATCCTCTGATACATTGGGATTAGGTCGATTGCATTATAGGTCATGATCAATACCATAATTAGCTTGGTTTTTCATGATATCAATAATCTGTCCTTAAGGGCCAAATCATAGTCGGCCTCCAAACAATGTTTTTCCTACCAAATATTTGGTCGTGACGTCAAAATGACGAGTGACTCCAAACAAAATAACTTCAACACCGAGTACAGACCAAACAAAAATTTCGCGCTAGATTGCACATGTTATTGAATTGTCATACACATTGGACCAAATGTTTGCTACCCGTTCATAGTTTAAGTTCGATGGCAAATATTTGGTGACGTTACAACCAAATGTTTTGTAGGAAAAATATTGTTTGGAGGCCGGCTATGATTTGGCCCTAACAGATAATGTGTATGTGTATTGTATTTTGAAGAAATCTTTTGCTCACTACTCTTTATTTGGAATTTCTACTAATTGGGTAACTTTTTTTATTATTCTCATTGGAGTATGCGAGAAGTATTCCGATCGATAAAAATGTCTAGAAACTCGAGCTCGAGGTCAATTTGAATTAGAAAAAAGTATTTAGTCTCTATATACATTAGCTAAATGTTTAAAAGGACAGCTAAATTTTAAACCGTTGTCTTCCTGAGCCTCTATCTGTAACACAACATCCTGAGAGGGTATTTTAACAGGTCCAAAGTTTACTTGTTAATTAATATAGTGTAGGGTACAGTCTCTTCTTTCCATTGATATCAAGATCATGAAAATCGGTCAAGTCATTACGTAATTATGACTTAAGTACTTTTGCCCTAAGAAAAACTACTAAATGACCGAGTTCACTTTGTTTTGCGTTTTGGTACAAACGGCGATAAACAGTTACGGCTGGTAACCCCTCCCCTTTATGAAGATGGGGGGGGGGGGGGTAAAATAAATCAGTTGTCCGTTTATTCATAAGGAAGCCTGTAGAAATGCCGTTTAATAACAAAACAAAAATCATCTAGTAACCGTTCTTAAAGGGTTTGATTTACTTTCTAATGGTTATATAGAAAAAACTTGTAGGATTATTGTTAGAGAAGAAACATTGCAAAATTGATTTCAAATAAAATGTAACCTACTTAAATATGTATTGCTAATTTGGTTTGCATCGCCAAAAGAACCAATACGAGGATAAATACAAAGATCATTGTATTTATCCTCGTATTGGCATTTGACATATTTCCAGCACAATAAACGCCGTTAAACCGTTAAATAAACATCTTTATACAGGTAGAGGCTCTCGAATATGACGCAAATTGAGCAAAATAGACAAATTTAACCCTGTCGATCTACTTAGAGGAAACGAAAACACACTCAAGAGATTAAGTTTAAATCAGTTTAAATCTGAGATTTCATAACACTGATTGACCTTCAGAAAACATTAGGAGTAGCATTTATTGATTATTTTATGAATAATATAAGTGAGCATTTTGCAATTTTTTACAGACATTAAAATAAATGAAATTGCGAAACGAAAATATATAATTTTCTTTGTTTATTTCTCTGTTTGTTTGTTGGAGTGTTCGTATGTTTGTTTGCTTGTATATTCCTAAGAGTTTGTTTGTTTGTTTTCACAATGGACAACTTACCCGGGATCACTTCCGTATCGTACTTACGATATTTGATTGTTGTTGATACCACGATTAAGCATTTGTGTTCTTAGCACATCAATTTGTCCCTTATTACTATTACTAATAGCATGATTACCGATAGTATTTAAATTGGATACGACAACATTGTGTGACTTGGTAAACCAAAAACAAACCGGTTAGATTTCTTATCCCTATAAAAAGAGCCGGGGGTCGTTGGAATCCACCTCCTTCAATATTTTTTGTTATATCTCTGCCGGTTGTAAATTTTTCCACGCCGAAACTTCTTGACTATTTTCTTCAAGCTTTGCGCTCGATTTAAGACCAATTTTGTAAAATCGGACCCAGGATTATGACGCGGCGGTGCGTAATAATAGCGCGATCGGTTGAACGAAAGACTGCCCAAAAACTGATTTTTCATTTTTTTTTTGTTTTGTTTTCAGGATATACTTCGATAATGTTTTATTGAGCAAGAATCATGTGGTCCTTTTAATAGATTTTGTATATATTTCTGTAGCTAGTATATATATGACTTAATACGATTACGGCAAGGTATAAGTATGTAAATTAACTTGGCCGTTGACCGTTTAATAAGTCTGCATGGGGTTGGCAATTCTACTAACTGATTTATGAGTGATATGTGGGCGGAAGTTCGGCCAGGTTCTCTACTACCAAGCAGACACTGAATTGCTTTTCAATTTATGAGATATACCTGACAGTTTCATGCATACTTTTAAAAATGCAACAACTTCTCTACCATATGAAATAATGCAACACAAATCAAAAGATGCTATATATAATATGCTCCTGGTTCTTTATTAAGGTGATGGACTCCCGGGATGGACTACCTTGAAAATGATTTTTTTACTTTACATGCCAAGTTTTCCATATGGTAGTATGTTGTTACCTAAGGCAATGCAAATTCATCGGGGGGGGGGGGAATGGGTCAAAGGTCACCTAATTTGCATAAAAATGACAGCCATCTTGGATTTGTTGGTATTTTTTACGGCATTTTTCAATATTTTTTTTTCTTACTAATTTGTACTCCAGGATCTTATAAAAATGCGTAACAGTGCTTTTTTTGAGATTTCTGGATAAAAAGGGGTAAAATTCATGATTTAAAAAAAAATGCGACAAAATTTGAATTTTTTTAAACATTTTCTCAAAAAGCAAATACAAATTCACGTCCAGGAGTACATTCTGTCCAAATTTGGTGGTTATAGCATGTATCGTTTTCAAATAGGAAGCCGTAAACTGAAGAAAATCAGCGCATCCAGAAAGACACCGATAAAGTCTAGAAACACTGTTTTGATGTAATTATGGAAATTAGGTGTCATTAAATTATTCTATTATAGAAACTACTTAAATTATCAAAACATTTGGTGAAAAAACTACAATCAGAGGTCACCCCGTTTTCAAATTATGAATTTTTGAAGCAAAAATATTAACGCTGATTGAAAAAACAATAAAATACATAACAAATATCACCGGCTGAAAAACAATAAGATATTTTTTCCGCAACAGAAAAATTCCATGACTTTGGAACCGCAGCTCCGATTTTTGTGAAACAAAGACCATGTAAAAGCTAAAATTGCCCTCTACATGAATATTTATAAGCCAAAATGGCAGAATTCAACCTATTCAAGGTCCAGTGTATTAGATATATTAAAAGTTGTATTAAATTACAATTTTTGAAATTTGTACGGTCAAATATTTGAATTTTGCTCAAAAAGTTGCAAATTGGCGAAATAAAAGTTGCCAATTGGCGACTTGGCATAGAAATAGTCAACATGTTCTGGCCAAAAAAAACCCCGTGGTATCTGAAAAAGTTGCAACTTTTATGCAAAATTTTGACCTGACAATCGGCAACTTTACCAATTTTTGAACCAAACGTTACAAATTAATGAGCCAAAAAACAATTTTTGTTGTAAAAGTAACCAACTCCCAAACTCGCCTATCGGCAACTTTTGAGTAAAATTTGCCCAGCCAAAATCTGAAATTTGCTACTTAATACAATTTGAAAATATGTAATACATTGTAACTTAGATAAACATTACATGAAGTACAAAGTACAAGCTAGCAGGAAGAGGGCAGCGAAACGGAGCGGTTAGAGCACAGGACTTATATATAATACAGAGGTTGCGGGTTCGAATCCCGATCTCTTTGTTGCCTTTGACAAGAAACTTTACTCTAATTGCTCTGTGGTACGTGAAGCCGTTAGGTCCCTGTGCAAATTCTCCTCCATGGGATGCTGCGTACAGTGACCACCTGGTGGCGGTGAAAAGACAGTCAAGTGGCATACATAGGAAAGTTATTTGGCTCAGGATGTCATAGACCTTTTCAAAACACGACTTTTTGAGAATTCCCGAAGCCGATTTTACAGAAAAAGTGACTCACTAACACAATACCTAGAATGTTACGTGACTTACGTCCATGTTCACGTTAACTGACTGCGTACGAATTCGAACTTGTAATTAGGGCTAGCACTAACGAGTCACTTTTCGTGTAATCGCCCTGATGTGATTTGAAATCGTAATCGCCCTGATGTGATTTGAAATCTTAAGCTTATCAGCCGATTTCAAATGGAAATTTCTCTTTTTGTGACAGTGAGCGTATGGTACCATCAGTCAAAAGTTGTTCAGAATTAGTGCATCTCATGGGTCTGGTTATATTTATTTTTAACATTTATTGCACTGAAAATAAGAGAAATTTTCGGAACATTTTGTTGACAAAATCATGCCTACTAATGAGCTTGCACGTGATTGGTTGAAAACATGGCCACGTGATCGACGTTCCGGAGATTTCCGAATGGATTTTGAAAAGGTCTATTAGCATTTGCCACTTCTTGCCACAGTAGTATCTGCTAGAATGATAAAAGGACAGGTGCTATTGGCATATTGTCTCCATCTCTCACCATTCCAGCACACGCCACTGTGCCGAAGAGTGGCAAAAACCACTGAGCACTGTCCTGGGTGGCAGAAAACCCTTTGCAATTTCAAGGTAACTCTGTACCTTCGACTAAATTTGGTCATTATCAGTCATTGTATGACAAAAATATAAGATATCTAAAAGTTCCCAGTAGAAAAAAATAAAGAATCTCGTCAAAAATATATAGAACGCTGAAGTCAACGGCAGGGTAATTAAAAAAATGAACAAAGAACAGATTATGAAAACGCTCAGGTGTAAGACATACCCTGAAACGAGCCTCTTCGTAATTAAATCCCCTCTCATTTAGTATATGCGGTTTATGAGCAACGACTATACAGTTCCATTACCTTAGGTCACCTATTAAAATATGAAATTCAATTTAAACTGAGAAAATAAATTTAAATTCTCGTAGCGTTGTAATTCATATGAAATCATCCTTCTATAGTATCAATTATTATCCATTTAAGATCTGAAGTACAAATTAGTATCAAATTAGTTATTATTATCTTTTTAATATGTTTTTATTAATCATCCCATAAATAAAATATTATTTGTATATTACAAATAACGATTATAAATATTCAACTATGTTGGTTTAATAATCTATATTATGTGAAAATGTTTTGTAATCTATATTTTCTTCAAGATGATTAACGGTATGTTTGGCATATTACCATATAAAATGATTGATGTGGAAGTGTTTATAGCCAACCTCTTTTTCCAAGCTAAATTTGGGGAAAAACGTTTTCGTTGAAAAACAATGTCCATACGGGTCAAACAATATAATATGTTTACGTTTTGCGCTTAAAAGCATTTGTCTGGCTCTTTTTATTTAAGCTTTCAAATCATAATGATACCATTTCACATTCTAGTTCAAACAGGTAATTTGATTTTTTATCAAAAACAACTCCGGATTGTTTTAATTCTTATTAAATTTTCACTTTTTTTCAAAATGAATTTGGAGATGCAGGTGTGACGTGATAAAAGTGAAACAGATAAGATACATTTGATAAACGGAATAGATCATGGTTTGGTACCGACCGGTGAAACCTCTACCAATAACATGCATTTTTTATCCTCCTTTTCATTTCCGGTTTGGCAGCTTCGTTAATTAAAAGCTGCATTTCACCAGTTCCCCCTCAGGACTTTGAAGGTAATAACAAACTAATTTAGATCGTACATTGTGGCCGGTGCATGTGTTACCGAATCCGTATACGGCTTTCTGGTGTAGGATTTTAATAAACACGAGGTTAATTTTAATTTTATCACTCCCTCTTTGAAAAAATGGGGAAGAACGAAAACAATTTACAATTTACGTCTTATTTTAGGGGATTTTAAAATGTTAATTGCAGTTTCTTACATAAGTTCAAGAAATGTATGAATGACATTGAAGCATTTTGTTCCTGAAATATATCGTATTCTTATGCTATACGTTGATGATTCCTAAAGGTGTGTATTGATATAAGGGAACGTGTACAAAATATCTTTTCTTATTATTTCATTTCTACCAAGTGTTCAAATATAATAGAACCTTAAATGTAACAAAAAGAGATTATAAAAGACACAATGTACCTGATTCGAAAAAAGATGTATATAATTGATTTATATGATACGTTTAATCTTAGTTTAGTTTAAACTTCTTCAAATTATATTTTATAACTTATTTTACACACACACACACGAATCTAAAACACATCTACTTTGGGATTTTCGTTTCTAACTTTCTGTTTAAAAGACATACTTATTTCATATCTTCCTAAACTTAAGTATGACTCAAATATAACGCCTGCGCCTAGTATTCATACTCGTAATAGTTTTTAAGTGTTTTTGTTGTTTACAAATAATCATTTTATATTGAAATAAATTTCAAATGAAATACATAGAAAGGTGCATTCGCTACATTCACATAATATGATAGGGAAACACTCTATTCTTCGTTAAAAAAAATCCGATAGATACATTTTTAGCTTACGAGGATTTACGTCAAAGGATGCTTTTCTATACCTTTGTTTATGCTGAATATACGTGTGTAAAGAAAGAACAAAGTTCCATATCAAACCGAATATACGTGTGTAAAGAAAGAACAAAGTTCCATATCAAAAGTGGGACATTTGTTGAAATTCGATAACATATTTGAGAGTCTATTATTTTTACCTCATCATTCTTTATATCGATGACGTAATATAATACCACCATCCCCTTCCTGTTGTTTGCAAGATTATAGCTGATTGACAGTTACAACCCAAGCTAACCGATTTTTTACGGCATTCTCTTTCCCGTGACTCGAGTTACAAATTATACGGTATACCAGTGTATTTTGATAAGTGTAAATTGCATAAAAATATGGAGCACAATGGATAATTCCTTATCTACGGCAATTTGATATTTATTTTGAGCCCCAAAAATGATATTTTGAACCAGGGCCATACAAAGGTATGTAAGCCAAGGGGGCAAACACATTTACCGTCCCGAAATTCTTGCTATTTTCAGCCAAAAATCGAAATAAAACCTTGATATTTGTGCTAAAATTGGCTTATTTTGTCTAAAAATTTGCGGGACAGTAATATCGGGACGGTAAAAGTAGTAAACTATCGTCCCGATATTTTATTTTTTGTCCCGCCAGCGTCACGAT
>JXSR01S075352.1:90595-103378 GCA_000969725.1 Ophiothrix spiculata | reverse complement strand
TATAAAATAATTGCTGTTAAACTATAACTGCGTATACGTACATAATGCTGTTAACCTGTTATAGATGCATAAAGATGACACCACCGCATGAAGGACACGAAAAGATAACAAAGAACAACATGACTGTGTTTGCTTATAATGGTGTACTAATAAATGTACCCATAATCATCGAGAAAACATTACCTCTTTTGCCAATGGTTGCGCACCTAATTCCGAAATAATAATTCTTTACTCTTGTGGAACTTTATTTCATACTTGATATTTGTCAAACAATAGAAGGGAAATTATGAAAATGAATGGTTAAAGTAGTAACATTCTATTCGTTACAATAATTCTTGAATAAACAATACTATTTATTTGTTAATCATGTTAACAGAGTACGTGGATCATAGTTCAAATCCGAATGAATTGATTTAATTCACTCTTTTATTATCAATCAACATAATTTGTTAACTCTCAAAGTTCTTGTTTATGTCGTAAAATGCGTACATGCGTATTTATATTCGTTAGACCAGAGACAATTGCACGTGGGTGACTCAAGTGTTAGAGTCAAACACCCATCGATGCTGGGTCAAATTACCGTAGATGGATTTCATCAAATCTTCTAGGGAATTTTATTTATGCATTATTTTTTTGCCTTATAATGCACTGTTTTTATCTCGGTGTGGTATGTGTCACTGTTGCTTTGCAATAATCTGCAAAGAGTCTTGAGACCGGGAAATGTTCATTAAAAAAAATAATTGTAAACGATAGCCTTCAGCACCGTTCCAGATGATACCAAATATTTTAAGCTATTTCGTTTTGTATTTTTAAGTTTTGTCTGAAATGAGTGTTTATAAAACCTTCTGATTTACAATTTAAGATTCCCATTAATAGTATTTCACTGACAGCTCGTGATTTTTCTCGTCAACAATATGCATTCACTTATTCATTTCCGAGGGTAAACTTGTGGGGATGTCAAATTGTCCAAAAAGCATTCGATATCCATAACGGAATGTTATTATTTGCAAGGAACTCGAAGCTATGGGATTTGAAACCTAAATTATTTGATACGCCGTTAATTCCAGTCCAAACTCTCTCGTGGTCCATAGGGAAGTTTACTAGGCCCACTGCACTTTTACAGTAATGACATGGATATTTCTGCTGATGAGAATACCATAATTTTCTCACCTACCGGTCCTGGGGTAAATTCTTGTACTTAAAAGCCTAAAAATAATCTCTAAGTTTAAAAAAAATCACTTAAATTTATGTACAAATAAAATGTATTACATTGTTTATAAAGCATATACTGAGTCAGGTTTTTATGATATCTATATTCCAAACCATGAACAGATTATCAATTCCTTAGATTCAGTTGAACGTTTGGGTGTTGAAAACCTCTCTTCATTATTGCATCAAAATGCATAATCAATAAATGTCTTTATTTACTTGTGAGTATGCGCAAAACAAAGTTTAGAACAAGTATTCTATTGAAAACCACTTCACTGTATGTTTCTTACTCGACAATGGGTCCCTACTGTGGTCTATATCTTTAACTTCGCCGTTTGCGTACAGGTTCTGTAAAAGCCGCCTTTTGACACGAGTCTACCCCGGGAGGCCTACTTGATACCTCTATTTAGGCTCTTCAGAATGTGGAATGCTGCATTAATAAGCTAGGGACCGCTTCAAAACCGTTTGACTACCCATAACTGCCGGTTATGACCAGTTGCTATTGTTTTGAACAATGACAACCGCCCAGAACTGCCGGTTCCAGGTTGTTAGCCACCGGTTAAGTAGTTAAGCTGCGGTCCCTTACCGGACATGTTAGACATATGATTCAATTACAACTTTCATCCCAACATCTTGTTTGAAACTCATTTAATCACATGGTGTCTTATTTTGATTCTTTTACCACTTATATACTAATGACACTTACAAATCTCCGTCACAAATGTCCGACCAAATAGGCTTACAAATCTCCAACCATCAATCCAAATCGCACATACATTCCAACATCATACCCCGACTTCACACGTAATTACCACACCATGCTCTTTATACTCACTCCGTTGCAGCTTGCACTCAACCTTACACTATCCAGCATAGCTGATTATTCAACATCTTGCCGAATACTTTATACTGGGTGTTCCTTAAAATAATTGGATTCAAGGATAATGCCTCGTTTTCATTTGCGAAATCTGTAAATATTTGTTGATAAGTAACAATTGACAATAATTCACTTTAATTTCAGGAATTAACCGAACCAGTCTTAAGTTATACACCTTTATTTTAGTAAAATGTCTTCATTGAACTCGTATCAGCCATAAATACAGTAAACTTTATTTTGCGCTACAGTTAAAAACATATGCAGCCGTCGAAATTTATATTTTCCAGATTTCAATCCGAAGGATTACTTTAAAAGACCTGCAAAGTTTCATTTCAATAAAAATATAAAATATATCTCAATGTTCAACTCAAAACATAGAGCTTACTAATCTTTGAACCGAGGATGTCCCATTCTGAAGGCAACGCGTATGTAAGGGTAAAAAAAGACCCAAATTTTCAACGTCACTGTCACCCAAAGACCAGTATTCTTTTTCAATAAAACCCCGTAAATGTTAATATTTTTCCCTCACCGAATGCCAAATTTCACTCTCCGATTGCCAAAAATGCTTTCACCCAATGACTTCTCATTTTTGACCAATGAGCCCTCATTTTTTTATTTTTCTCTCACCGAATGCCAAAAATTATGCTCTCACCCAATGACCCTTCATTTTTTGAGCCTGTGCTCTCACCGAATGTCCAAGCCTCTCAGAGCACGGACATTGCACCCATATCAATTTCATATTTGACTGCCCTATCACCTTTTACTCCATGACAATCTTTGACGGACCCTTGAATTCTGGAGGTCGAGTAAATGAGGTGTCATTTTAATACCTATCTAATGGTCATTGCAAGTACGTAAAATGACTCATATGTCAATATGGATGTCGCAAGCATATTTTTTTACTTAAGACTAAAAGCGCTAAATTTCAGCTTTCAATTTGTATCCTTTTTTCGATACAAGACTGGGGAGTATTATTGAAGATCTAAGCATTGAATGTCTGAAACATTTTAAAGTGTATTTATCACACTAATTCCATGGTCACACCTAATACTCAGTCAATACATCCTCTCATTATTATAATTTAACTCTCCACTGTCGAAGGTACATCCGCTGTTGAATTTATGTTTACCAGATTGCATAGGAAATATCTCCATGCATGAGGCCTCTGTCACAGGTCACCGTATAGAGCGAAACGTACGCCTAACGTACCCCTTAACGAACCTAACCCACTATTGTGTTTGGTTTATACATTTTTGTTAGTCTATTAGAAGTTCCTGTTTTTACTTGTTGTATTTACTTTAGGCCTATATACACACTTTCTATGATTTAGGCCTAATATTGTGTTATTTTTTCATCACATCAAGTTGGCTTACTTTGTTTTTACCTCCAATTTATTAGAAGTACGTTCAATACGTTATCCATACGATTTGTCTGTCCATATACATACAGTGGTCGTCAGTCTGGCTCACGTTTAGTATTTGAAACCTTTATACGTTATTCATACGTTTGGGCTTTATATGGTGTAAGTCCTTAAGCTCAAGCCTTGATAGCGCCAAAAGGACTTTGGAGAGCGAGGGTTGGTTTCTCAATGGATTTGTCTTCTTTGAAGGTTAATTAACACAATTCGCAATGGTGCCTCTCGTAAAAGTGTGGAGAATTTCCGTGGCGGACCAAAATATAAAATGGCCGCCGTCAGCCATTTTGAAATTTGGTTTATAACAATAGGAATAGATTCATCAGGATTATTCATGAAACATAAAATATTTGAAAAGTTCTGTTTTCAAATCCAAGAAATTAAATAGTACTAACCGAAATATTTCAGCTCCAGTCTGGAACCTTTTTCAATCGAGAATGACTGTTGTGGATTGGTATTATTGACTGGCAACTCTCGATGACGATGATCATCAACTCCTTGGGTTGCCAGTTTTGGATGATCTGCCAATATATTCTGTCCAGTTTGTATGCTCCCTCGTCTTTGTTCATAGTGTTCTTTGTTTGTCAATGTGAGTAACCACCGGGGTTTGAAGTGCCTTTAACTCAATTTTGCACATAAAAAACACATTTTGTTGGCCACTTTAGATCTCAATACAAACTCCATATTGGATTTGAAACTTGATAACATCCTTATTTGGGAAGAAATGTTCCTAATGTTGCTTACAAAGCAATTGTCTAGTCATTATTCTGAACATTAGGTTTTTTTGATACTGTTTCGAAGCGTCTTTAACCATTTTTGCACATATAAACATATTTTAGCGGCCATTTTGGATCTCAGAACTGGCTCCAGATTGGATTTGAAACATGTGAAGTAATGCAAATATTGTTACCCAAAAAACATTTTCCATCGTTTATTCTGATTATTTAATGTTTTTGACACTGTTTCGAAGTGCATTTAACCCTGTTTTGCACATAAAACATTTTGGCGGCCATTTTGAATTTCAAAACAGGTGCTCCTTTGATTTTGATACAAGCTTACTTTACATTTAAGGGGCAAATGTTCTTGCTGTAACCCTAAATGTCATATCCTGTTGATTATTTATGATATCAGGCATTTAAAAGGCTATTTTGATCAATTTTAATTAGAATCGCTTATTTTGACGGCCATTTAGAATTTGAAATATGCATATGACATAATTTGGAGTCGAATGTATTTATTATAGAAGCCATTTCCTAGTACTGTAATAGTTTTGAACATAGAAGTGTTTTACAAGATTTTCAGCGGCCATCTTGGACTGACATTGGCAGCCATTTTCAATTTGAAGGTCAAAATGGGGGTCAAATTATAAAACTGATTTCAAAGTTCCTTGACCCTAAAAACATGAAAAGCACATGCTGTTAAGATATGTTATTCAAAGCAGTGAAAACTCATTTTCAAGATGGCCGACGGCAACCATTTTTGATTAAAAGGTTAAAAGGAGGTCAAAAAGTAGAACCGATGTTAAATATTAATTCCTTGACCCCATACATCATCATGATCAGTGCTGTAGACCAAACTGTTGAAAAAATGGCAGACGGCGACCATTTTTTGGATTTTGGTCCACCACGGAAATTCCTATTCACACATTTGCGAAAGGCACCCTCACTAATTTTATTAATTAACTTTCAAAGAAGACAAATCCATTGAGAAACCAACCTTCGCTCTCCATGGTCACGGAAGTCCTCCAGATGACCCAACTATGTAATTGTTTATTCAGAGTTTGTCGATGTGCATCGCACGACGACTATCGACGCGCAGTCTTTTACACGCGATACTCCTTTTACATAGCACTTGTAGGACCGCGCGTCGATGGGGATCGATCAATGCATCTCGACAAGACTCTGAATAAACCATAAAACGACATGTTGATCATAGGCATCGCCTAACTCAAATGAGGTACACTATACTTTTAGCCCTTACTCCGTAAGAAAAGAAACTAGGAATTCTTAATTTATGCCCGATGCAAAGGTTACATTTGTCTATATTTGTTGAGAATTTCTAACCTCATCAGATAATATATCAGCTGTCTAATACAACTCAACTACATGTTGGATCTTATTGCCTTTTCTTAAAAAAGTTTCATTTAGGTTCACTGTTGTAACTCATAAGTCATTAGTATATTGTCGATAAATTACCCATCTCCTGCCGTTGATGGCATACTTAAAGCAGTATCATTACTCAATGACTCATAAACAACGGAGACGAAGCCAAAGGTATTAAATTCATCAAATTCAATCTCCCTTTCGCTGGTTTGAATTTGATTTGTGATGGTTCACCCCGAAAGGGGGGACTTTGCAGATTATATCAATTTTGATTTTATCATTTCATCTGTTGCAGCATTTTTTAAGCTTTAAAATGACACCTTACTTTGTAAAATTGATCAAGGCGGTTAAATTTTACAACAGAAAATCTGCTGAAAATTCCTATTATTTTCTTTACATTTTGCTGTCTATTTCACCTGTATCTTGAAAAGTGTTCTGTCGCAAAGACCTCCTTTTCGGGGCGAGTCATCACATTTCATCGTGTTTGCTCAAGTAAAATCATTTTTTACGGCATCTTTGGACTTCGGCGGATACTTGACCACTCATGCAAAGATGCTTTCATCACACCATCCAATGTTCAAAGCTCACATCTTACATAAACAAACAATCTGTTAAGTGGGGCTTACATACAATTGATAACTAACACCTTGAAATCTAAATCTCTAAAATAAAATCTTAAAAATCCACTGTGTCAAGAAAATGTTTCGTTAAGGTAGACAATTATCTTCGTTTTAATGGACGAAGGTTATTGTTTACTGACATGGAGTTTTTCTGGATAATTTATTTAGTTTTAGATTTAATTTTAGCAATTTAGATTTTACGATGTTAATATAATGACCAATAACCGCGCAGCATTCATGATTGCCTCCTCACTTACAACGCTTCCAATCACAATGCATTTTTTTCTTACACAGAATCAGTCTTCAGAGCCCTTTTTATGAAAGTGTTAATATGTATAATGGAGCCGAAAGAATTGTGATTTTAAATCTTGAGTAAAATGGTATCATTATAACAATGATCTTAATGTGCAAAAATCTAAAACATTTTGTGAGCTGCAGTCACAAAATTACAATAAAGATAATCTAGATAATTCATATGTTATGGTTTAAAATAACGTGAATTTAGCTTTTTGTCATCACCGAACAGCGCCGAGCCTTTCCTTTGTGTTCTTTTGTTTTATTTCATGGCAGTTATATCTCTGTATAAAAACTAGCAAATTTACGACGTGTATGGTAGCTGCTGACAAATGCACGTGGAGAATCAATTAAACATCCTCCAAAAAAGAAAAGAATAACTCTTGACTACTGACCCATTAAATCAAGTTTCCATGGAGGTATTGGCAACATGGTGCTTTTTACTATAGCCCAATTAGTATACTTTAATATGCTTTTCATCCCATCTCTCTTGGGTTAATTGTTTTTGAGACATATCGTCAAAATTTACTTTTGAGATATCGGCAATTTAGTCTAGAAACACTGTTTTTTAAGTTTTTGTATATTTTAGAAACACTGTTTTGCTCTTATTATATATTAAACAATTAGAAATTGAAACTTAGAGATCAACAGCACAACAGTTTTCGAGATATGGAATTTAAAGCCAAAAAAGATAAATATCGCAGCTTGAAAAAAGAAAAAACCAAACCTATAAGTAAGAACTAAAACACAGAGATTGATAATATGTTTATCACTTTTACATGACCAGTAAGTGGTCGCTTCAAAACTCAACCGGCGGCTGACCTCCCGGAACAGGCGGTCCTGTGCCGTTGTCATTATTCATAACAATAGCATCCGCCCAGAACCGGTGGTTCCGGGCGGTCAACCGCCGGTTGGGTTTTGAAGTGATCCCTAAGGCCTGGCATCACTAGACTTCCTGGCCTCAATGAAAATTTTTGACTAGATATAATCATCTTGGACTTTGGAATAAGAATTGAATATTATGTAAATAATGCTGTAAATATCCTTATATCACAAAACAAGGTCTGTGAAATTCTCACTTGGGTAAGAATGTCTAGTGTCGCCTAATCGTAATGCACTTGCTTAAGTAATCAGTCCATAAACTTCTTCAAAATGTTAATTTCATTTGTAAATGTCACACAATTGTAAAAATTCTTACAAATTTAAATTTTTGCATTAATCTATATCCATATGTGGTAAAAAAACAAAACCATCTCCCTTATGCTGACTTCAATGACGTAAAAAGCATCTTGGTTACCCAGGACAAACTGTGATTTGAATTAGAGGAAAAGTATACTTTACATCTATTCTGGGACATTCCATATCAGTATTGAACAATATTGGAGTTTTTTTGTTCCAGTATTGTTTAAAAAAATTACATTACTGATACACACCTTTCATTCCAGTATTGTTAAATGCTAACCGTCGTCTTATTAAGTAAGAATTACCAATTTGGTACCAGTGTCCAGGACCTAAAGTATATTTTTTTCCATATCATAAACGACAATATAAGTTCATTTGACTAACTTTGGCCAAACTAATCAAAGCAAAAACAAAAAACAAAAAAAAACCTTTTTCATCATGTGAATGCGACGAAGTTCATCTGCGGTTTTGTCATGTTTCTGGAAACCGATTTTATACATAGCTTTCTTTTGTTTATCTTAGTGGTTTTACAAATATTTATATCTTTATTTTTCGGGATTTTAGAGTAAACTTTAAATGTTATGTTTTGAATTGTTTTCTAATACAAAAGAACCTTACAAACCTATGCAACATAAACTGCTCCCAATTCATAGCGTAAACCTTTGGACATACGGAATATTTTAACACAAGAACGACAATGAAATTAATTTTGGTTTTGAAGCAAGAAATATATGTAAATGAGCATTACCAGCTCCTTGCGATTATTTTTTATGTTTTTTTATGACAACAGGGGCTCTGTCGCATCGCTGAGTCATATAAGAGCATACTACATTTATATCTGAATCATTACTCAATAGTTGTGGGTCTTGACTTAGGTTTGGCTCCAAAGACGTTCGCTCGGCCGATTGACATTCGATCTTGATATTTCCTCTGACTTATTCGCTAAAACGGAGAGCGAATGTCGCTCTCATTGCGCGAACATCGTTTCAATCGTTTAAAGCGAATGTCACTCACGCATTTTGAAGTGCTATGATTATTTACAACCAAAGAATATTTGTAGCGATCTTCGCTCATATTCAATCTGAAGTGTAGCGAATGTCGTGAAATTTGTTAAGCGAATTCTGGTTGGAGAAAATTTTCTTAGTAGGGTGAGCGAATGTCACTCGGTCGAAAGAATGTCTTTGGACGCCAAACCTTTCCACTATTTCGTCAAGCATTTCCGAATATCGCAAACATTTACGTACTGAACAGGGAGCAGGACTTAAAGTTAATCGAAGCAACACTAAGATTTTAAACTAAATGAAATGTATTGAAATTCTCATTTCCATGTAAAATCTTGAGAAAATGTAACCTATACAAAGAAGTATGAATTGCTAATTATACAAAGAAACATGAATTGTTTTTGAAAAACAGTCTACTGAGTACAAAATGCTAACATTATGAAGGACCTTCTGGCTCTGTTTTTTCAATAATACCTACTCTCTTTCCTATTTTCTGTATTGTAACTACAAATTTCTTCATCATAAGGGCAATGCACATAGAAGTAACAGCCATGCCGATCATTGTATAAAGACAACAAGCGATTAAACTTTCCATAGAGTTATCCGGAACATAATCACCAAAACCGATAGTCGTCAAGGTAATGAAACAAAAGTAGAAAGACTCAAAAAGGGTCCAATTTGGATATTGTAACCACGTAAATAGTATGGCACCGGCAGCAATATAGCCGAAAAAGAAAGCTAACACGGGTAGAATGGGAATGTCGGCTGTAGTTATCTCCCGTTGCTGTGGCTCCTCTTCGGAACTTTCTTGTTCTGATTCGGGTTCTTCGCTACAAGAGGGCCCTCTTGAACTAGAAGGAGAAAGTGACCCTTTCCCTTTCCTTCTCCTTCGTTTTCTACCACCGCTTCTACTTGATGAACTACCACTGGTAACGCTACTAACTTTACTTCTGTCACTATAACCGCTTTTACCGCTATAGTCACTGTGCTTGCTACGCTCGCTAAATTTGCTGCGTTCGCTATATCTACTGCGTATACTTAACCTGCCACTCCTCATGCTTCTTGTGCTTATTCGCCTTCTTAATGTTGGACTTGTACGTACTTTACCTTTGTCATATTCAACATTCAAATTGAGTTTTTCAGTTCTTAACCCTTTTATATTATTTGTAATGTCTTCTCGACTGTTTCCTAAAGGTTTATTATGCGTCGCTAATCGAACGGCTGTGGAAGAATCTAGAAGTTTTAACTGACGTGAATGGTGAAATGCCCGTATAGAAGGAGGTGCCATTAATGGTCTTCGAACAAGGAAAGTTCGTTTACCATTTATTTTAGGTCCAGGTTTTCGTTTTCTTTCATCGAAGCGTCTCTGTCTAATTGCATATAATGTTTCCTTTGCATCAGTTTTGGCTTTTTCTTTAGTCATTCTTTTTCTCTCTTTGATTGCTTTTGCGGCAGCTCTTCTTTCTTCTTTTGTGACTCGTCTTTTCCTCGGTTTTCCTTTACGATACCTCCTTCTGGGATAACCCATGCTTTCACCTGCACTTCCTGAAAAACTGTACTCGTTTTCACTGCGATTTGTGACTGCATCTTCCTCTGGAATAGTAAGGCGATACACTTCACTCGGCTCTTCTTTTATCACAACATCTTTAACAATAGGAGGTGCTAGACTTTGCTCGTCAAATTCACGAAATTCAATACAAGATCGCTGTCTTCTTGAAAGTCTTCGATTTTGTTCCCCTAATTCTAACGATGAACCTGTTCTAAGTATAGGTTTACGAATTCTATCAGATGAGCGACTTTCGCGCAAACTAACATGTCTAACAAGTGGAGTTGTGACATCGGCATCAGTATCACGATCCGACTCGCTTGTTGCAGTCACTTGTGCTGTGTCAGGTTCATCATATCCTCTTGTAATATCAATTAAATCAACATCAGAAAGTTCATATGGAATTTCATCCGGAGGAGGTGGCGGGGCATAATCTGGAGGGATGTCATCGTTGGCCATCATAAAATCATCATCATCATCATCCGTTGATAAATATTCACCCACATTATTATAATCTTCCTCATCAAAAAACCTTGGAGCTTTAAACATGGGAGGTGTACTTGGGACGGGACTTGAGGCATCTAAATTTTCCTTTGGTGGATCCTCAGTAAACATTCCTTCCATTTCTTTCTCCGCAAGCTTGTCATTTTCTGATATTATTCCCGTATCGTTTGGCACATTATCGAGGGCTTCCTCGAAAACTTTATCAGACTCATCATCGGGTATATTTATTTTAACACAATCAGGTGGTTTATCAGTAGATTTGTCTGGCACCTTTTCTATAGATCCTCGCGGGGATACTTTATCTATTGAACCTCGTGGTGACACTTTTTCGATGGATCCTCGTGGTGACACCTTTTCAATAGAACCTCGTGGAGATCGCATAGATACTTTTTCAGTTGAACCCCTGGGAGATCGCATAGATACTTTTTCAGTTGAACCCCTGGGAGAATTCCTTTTAGATGATGGCTTATCTGACGATAATCTTGAAGATTTTGATGATCTCGAAATTCTGTCGGATAATCTATCTCTATTCGATACTCTGTCAGATATGCTATCACCAAGCTTGCTTCCTAAGTCTCTTGTTTCGCTGTATGAAGGAGGGAACGGATGCTCTGTCTGCATGAGTTCTGTATTGACAGACATTGGTCGGCCTTCTCTGTAAGGACCAGCGTCGACCCTGATGGTAGACTGACTCGGTGTTTTCGATATTCTGGAATTTCGATTGAGTTTCTTAGGAGCAGCATTCCCCCTTGATTTATTGTGTCTCTGTCCATCTTTAAATCTCCCTGTAAATGAATCATAAAACAAAATATTAAAGAAAAAAGTAAAATTAAAAAAGGTTTATATTGCATTGTCTTTTATTCCTTTGACAATGGGACAGTTATAGGAAAATATTTCTCAAAAGTTAGCTGGTCGGGAATCGAAACCGGATCTCTCGCGTACACTGTAAACGCATAATAACCAGTACAAACGAGAATGACATTAAATCAAAAAAATGACAATGAATCAAAAACGTTCAAAGATGGCATACGATGTATAATGACTTTATGATGTTGGTTCAGCATAATTAAAACTATTTAAAATTGGAAAAATACGGTCAATCCGCAGCACTATTGATTTTTACTTACGAAATCGATTGCGCTAATTACACATCACAGATGAGGCGTTTCTTGATTCACTAATTGTTTCAATAATTCAGTTATTCCGTTAACAGCTTGCAATGAAACCAAAATATATATTATACTGACTAAAAGAATATATATACAATAATTGAAAAAACAACAATTCAAACCAAAAAGGGGATTTAGAAAATGTACCTGTCATTAATGAAATAAAAAAAATGATATCAAAAGACAAAACAACAACAACAACAAGATTAACTATAATTGTTTTTATCCATACATGTTGGGTGTCTTGTGTTTTTGGCTGAGATTTGATGGATAAGCTATGTAATGTTCATCAATATGTTATGTAATTCACTTAATTGATAAATATTTTGAATGTAAATATCTTCTTTATCTTATTGTAAAGATACTTAAAAATTAAGTTTGACTTAGTGGTATGATAAATTCGTTATTTGGTTCAGCGTCAATATGTTATGGGAAATACTCGTTCGCTCAGTGTCATATCCAGGCTCAGCTGCGCTTCGCCCGGATATGGCACTTCGCGCACGAGTATTTCCCATAACATACCTCCGCTTCACCCAATAACTAATAATATCATCCTCTGGTATAACGAATATGCCTATGTTGTTATGTAAATGAACATAGCGATTTATTTCGGGTTTGGAAAAAAAACCTATTGTATGGGAAAATATTATCTATTTTTTCTCAGTTGAACATACAAGGTTGCACCTCGTGTTGCTTGACAACACCACTGGCAGTGCTTAAAAATTAACAGTATACCAATGCACATCATTTGGTTAACTGTTACATGATACTAGTAAAAGCACTCACACCGATAACAATACATTAATAAATAGTTTGGTTATGCTGAAGTAATCTCAGTTAAACTTCTACAAGGCGTGATCAATAG
>JXSR01S075352.1:66740-79152 GCA_000969725.1 Ophiothrix spiculata | reverse complement strand
AAAAAAAAAAAAAAAACTGAAGAAAATAACAGAATAAAAACTTTTGACATTTTTACTTTGCATTGAAATGGAAATGTATGTGCGCTCGTGGGACCTTTAGCGCGTTCATCTCTATTTTAGAGACGTGTTTAAAATTTGTTTTTTGGATCAAGGCTATAATGAAAAATATTCTGCCACTAAAATTAAAAAAACAAATGTTTTAATGACAAGCCCATACAACTATTTTATTGTATTAATCACAGTGAGAAGTCATTTTTATGTGAGAGCTACCTAATCGTTTCTGTTTGGCAGCGCCAAATATTGTATAAATCTAATAAATGTAGTTGAAAGATCACTTCAAACTTTTGATTTATGTATCAATTTTGAGAATTAAATGCCGTCTAAGTTGAACATTTGTCTGACAGAAAACCCTTCGTCTTTCATGCATTCTTTGTTCCATGAGTCTAGTAAACCGGATTTCTAAATTCACAAACAGTCATGTCTATCAATACAAAGAAGCATCCTCACATGAAGGTCGAGACGTTTTGGTTTGAACCACAACGACCTGATCAACTCTGTCGCATGTGCAACATAATGTTATGGAAACATGTTATGTTGTGGGGTCTCGTGTGTTGGGATACTGATATGCCTCAATCAATTATCAGTAACATACACAGACTGTCTGTTGTTTCTTATAGAACCATCTGTGATGTAAATATATAAACCTTGGGTATTCATTTCACCATATTATATCACGAACTTTATCCATGTCTTCCTGCCAAATAACAGTACATGTACTTTTAATATTTCTGATGAAGGTTATGTCCAACTCACTAATGGCAAAGTTCCTAATCTAAGAAGTTAAGGTATTAAGTTTGCTCATCTTAATATATGGAGCCTTGTAAGTAAGATCGATGAGTTCAGGCATTTGTGTGACAATACTTTTGATAATATTTGTGTTCATGAAACACTTTGTGATCACACTATTAGCGATAGTGAAGTTAAACTCGATGGTTATAACATTCTCAGATATGATCGCTCGAGAAATGGTGGCGGTGTGGCTCTTTATAATAATGATGATTATAACTTTCAAAGACGTGATGATCTCAGTGATGATTCTGTTGAGTGTATTTGGGTCGAAAAAAATTGCATGTATATAACATCCTCATCACCAAAGCCCTGGGTGTAGAGTCACAAATTGTTTTACCTCAAGAGAGTAAAAAAGAAGCAGAGCTGAAGTGAATTGAAAAATGGAGTTTAGAGTCCAAGGTCAGTCGGTTAAAAGAAAAAAAAGGTTAAAATTCTCAGGTTTTCTATAAAAAACATTGGGTTACTAATTATCTCATCATGCTAATTACGTTTCGGGAGATTCCTTCAGTTAAATGACAAATGCATTGTAATGAGTATCCTGATAAAACTCTAACCCTAAAATCTCTTTGGTTGTCGACAACTAAAATTAGTAAATAATATATAGACAAAATCAATAAGTGCGTTAAGTGAAAAAGACAAATCCATGCGTATGAGGATTAATAACATCTACTGGTGTAAAATCGCATGTTTTATTGGAAAAACTTTGGAATGATGCTTGAACATATCTGGTACACAGTCAAATCATACGTAGTGATTAAATCTGATCATATCTGCTCGCTACCCCTGATATCATCACCGTTTGCTGGAATTACAATGCACTCCTATCTCTCATCAGTTAGGTGCATTAACTGTCTGCCGTCGACTATTATTTTTAGTATACCGCCTATGACGTCAAATTCTAAAGTCTTTGGTTCGTGTAACCCTAAATACAATTAAAACCAGGTGGGAACATACATGCTATAAATATGAACAAGATAATTGGATCACTCATTTCGTTTTTAATGAAATATAACCTAACCGCAAGGTTCGCATCTACTCAAATATTGCATACGATCAATTATTTCGAAAGTGTTCCCAAAAATATATCAATACAACAACTGGACATAATTATCATATATAATCGGTAAAGTTTTATTCAGAAAGTAAACATTTTCGAGTTTGTAAAGAAGACGGAGGCATTGCAAACATTGCTGAATCGCTTTCATATCACCGATGCAAAACATTAAAAACGTCAACTCCTTTTAAGAAACTTTTTTCAGTAAATGATAGTAGAATCGACTGCCAAGAAAACAAAAACGAATATTATATACAAAGAGTTTTTCATGCAGTAGTTAGTTTGTTCAAATGTAGAAAGCTGAAACAGATGTTCCCTTCAACTCTGTGATGTTTTGTTTCTTGATATGATTATTTAAAAAAGCATCACGCTCAAACAAACTTTAACATTAAACATGTCTATCACAGTAACATACCGTTATTAGGTTACAACAAACAGACTCAAAAACATAACGCTACGTGTAATGCATGGTTCAAATCTGCCATCTGTTCGTAGCAATTTGTTGAACCGACATTTTCAAATCTGTGACTAGATACATGCATGCATCCCAGATTCTGTCTTCAGTCAAAAGAAGATATCATGACATTCCCATCATGCATTGCTTCCGATGGAATTTTTATATAGGAAATCGTTGCAAGCTGTAGTGATAAAACTACCCTAAATTAATTTAAGGTGTTGTGATCTTGCATTCCGTGAAAAACTCATCACTAAAGCTTAAAACAATTCCCTGTACAAAAATACCATAGGAAGAAATGCATGATGGGAAGGTTCCGATATCTTCTTTTTCTTCAATCAGGCATACTGGAATAACTAGATGTACAATATGTGTACATCTGTCATCAGTTTGGTACTAAGAGTGTATGCCTTCGTCAAAATAGGCTGTCTATGACGTCAAAATATGTTCGTTTCCACAGTATTTTTACCATGTACTAATATACCTCAAACACATCGGAATGATGCTATAATTATAATGCCTAAATATTGTTCAACCTTTAATATATTGGCTTTTTATTCTACTGCAGATAGAAATATTTAAATATGGAAATATGACTAAATGCAAGCACTGATTCAGATCCGGGACACAGATATTCAAGATCTTTCACATTCAAATGAGGTATTTAGGATTGAGTATTCACTGCATTATAATTGAATATACATTTTCATAAAAGTTGTTACTTCACTCTTTTTCTTTAGATACTGACTTTAAAACTTTAAGATCCACTAGAAGATTAATGTTAACAGTTACAAGTGTCATAATATTTCAATAAAGAAGCAGATCTGTTATGCAATACCTCATGGCATTGCTATATATTTGAATTATATAGTAAATATAACAAGAAGTGCTTTTGTTACATCGTGTTAAATTTAGTTCTTGTTCTGAAAGCTCTAGAAATATAAATACTTTGTTAACATTTTGTCGGGATTAACCCGCTTGAACGTGTTGCAAAAGAGTACTTTTGTTCAATGCTTCTAATGGTTTATTCAGAGTCGGAACATTTGCAGTCTTTTACACCCGCTATTCCTTGTGCATTGCGCGTGTAATGGATGGATGCGTATTGATGGACGACGAACGCTGCTTATTGATAGATTCTGAATAAACTTTAAAGTCATTATTGTACTGTATTTTAAGTTTACTTGTCATCAGTTCAGTACTAAGAGGGTATAATTTTACTATATAGGCGATCTGTGACGTCAGATGGTTTCCTCCGTCTTTGAACTCTGTACTGGTTCACCTCAAACATATCCAGATGATGCTAATATTATACATCTAAAAATATTCCAACCTTTACCATCTCGGCTAGTACTTATTCTTAGAAGCTACGATGAACAGTAATATCTGCTGACTATATCTTAGAAAATATATAATAGAATATATAATACATTTGGTTAAATGGTAGCATGGTTTTAAATTTGCAAAATCTTTTGCTTCTCCAATCTATATCTATATTATAAGTTGTTTTAGAGTTGGGCAATGCTTGAGTAGCACAATTTGTGGACTTACAATTTGCCCGTGTATTAAACCTCCAACAATAAAGCCTTTATGATAAATTATCAATCAGAAGAATTCCGCTTGAAGTTAGCTATATCCTTCTGAAATGGTGTCTGTCCTATCTAAAGGTACCTTAAGGTCGGCATAGTATATTACGAGACACGGGCCATTGAAGCTAACCATAGTCAACAGTTACGGCCGAGGTCGAATTTCTAATTCCATCCGAAACATAACCTTTGAAGTGAATTCTATCATATTAATCAGGTTGCAACATCCAAAACATAGGAAAAATGTGTCAAAACCAAAATAAAAATCCTCCCTCTATTCGAGTTTTGCTCAGTACAAAATACTTGATTTTCTCAGAACTATTTTTTCCGATTCAGCCCGATTCCTTTTATCAATTTGGATATAACTTTTGCAACCGAACATCCAATAACCAAAAGCCGCAGTGTCATTTTAGAGCTTTAACTTTCAACTTTTAGATGAGACCAAAAAATCAATTTTGATGTGGGGACCCTTAAGGTATCTTTAGATAGGACGGGGCACAATTAAGGTTACAGTGGGAGAATCGATTTATTTATTTGTGGTAAAATTCTTGTATTGTAATGTTAAAATAGTATTTGATAATTCCGATTCTAATTAAAAATGGAGAATAACGTTGAATAGAGTTATGAAAATATTTGTCACCCTACAAACTACGAATGTATTTTGTCCTTTCTTCTTATAGTTTTCACGAATCGAAAAAATAAAAATACGAAACTATTTGCAGAGAGTTTTCTTGCCTTGTGAAATGTATCTTTTGTTAAGCTGAAGATGAAGATTGTTGTTAATACTATGACCAATTGAACTTCTGTTGGGACAGATTAATTTATTTATGCCTTGAGAAAGTCTTTGTACATGACACGAGGTTTGTTCAATGATGTAAGGCTGCTTTGGGTCACTTATGTCATGGAACTCACACACGACTTGGTATTTTGACAGAATAGAAGGCTGTCATTTATAACATGGCTACGGGCAAAGGCGCTGTCTGCAAAGTTAGCCATGTCTGACGTCAATCTAGGGATGCTATTTTAATCTGATGTTTATGGCTAACGCGAACAGAAGACATTACACGCGATGCGTCGGCTTTTGTTATCAGCTGTTGAGATTTAGAAGGCATATTGAGGTTGCCGATGGAGGATAATCTTCCTTGAATTCGCTAAAGGTGCAAAATGGCTCAATTAATATTTATGTATTCAACCATAAGACATTAAAAAACTTTCTTTTGTTTTTTATATCTCTTATTAAAAATGCTCTTAGATATTTTTACAACATTAAATGTATCTCCATCATCTTATACGACTAGTTGGTATGGAATAATACAACATAAGAAGATAAAACAATTAATCAGATCAGGGCAAAATGCCAAAGGCACTGTGTTCATCGGATTATTAACTGTAATCGCATCATGGTAGACTAGGAGTAACCCCATAAAAGCTCTCATCTACTGGGTGTCGCTTATGAACGAATGATTAAAGGATAAACAAGGTACATATTTCAGATAGACAGAAATGTCCAGCTGTGTTAGTTTAAATGCTGACAAAATTTATTAAAAATAACAATGCGCAAAGCATTTGAGCAACATGTAACTTCTTTAACAAAACAGTTTGCGTAAAAATTTACAAAAACTATCATGGTATTAGCGGGTTTTTTTTTATTCCTTGTATTAACTCAATAGATTTTTGTAAATTACCGTAACTAATTCGGGTGTTTTTCAATGAGTACACAGCACAGTAAAATAAAGATGTTGTTGATCTTGGAAGATATGGAAGCCATATAGACCTAGCTACAAGATCTTAATCTATTAAACTTAATCTAAAAATGTTGATCTATATCATATCTAGACATACTTAGTTTCTAAGTCGAAGAACCAGGAGAAAATGCTTAAAACATGACTCTCATCCGCTTATCACATGTAATCGCATCATGACAAACTGATAGCGTAAAAGGCTCTAAATCTCTTGTGTATTTCTGTGGTCACTTGCGACTATTGATACTCATTAAGCATGTTAAGTTGAAAAAATGATCAATGGGCAGTGAGAAGTAGGGGATGTTAAATATTGCAGATAGGTAACAATTTAATGTGTAATGTGTTTAATGCTGACCAACTTCAGTATAGAATCATTTGACAATCGCTTTATATATTTGCTCTTAACTCCTTTAGCCTTCAAGAATATGTTTGCGTAATAAATCAAAATAAAATAAAAAGAAGATAAAATAAATACTTAAAACACTTTTACCTCAGACGTCCAATGTTCAGAGGATTTAACACCTCAGGCAATATGTGACACTCGCCGTATTTTGGTATTTAGTTGTAATAACATCATGATGTGAATGGTCTTACAGGAGATCTTCTGTATGGAGTACACAGATGTTATTATCCTTGAAAATAGCAGCTCTCACTTGGGCATATATTTCTAAATCGATGAACTCTAAAAGATTTACACTCATTCACTTATCACATGTAATCCGCATCAAGGTAAATTGACAAGGTTCTGAATCTATTTGGTGTCGGTTTTTGGCTTTTCCCCAATTAGTTGGTTGTGTCCTCTTCCTTCCTTTTTCCTACTCTTTTCTCTTTCTCAGCGGTTTGTATCCTTCTGGTTAAAAGGCGCTTTACAAATGCCAGTGTATGTATGTATGTATGTATGGTCACTTAAAACTAAACTGATACTAACTTGGTTAAATAGTTGAACATCGAATAGAGACAAACAAGAGATATCAAATATACTACAGGATAGACAGGGAGATTCCTTAAGATACTAATGCATCGTTATATATAACTCTTTTGTTCAAACATTTTATAACTTGAAACGACATAAAAGGATAAAACAAGTAATCAGAACCGATGGAAAAAGTAAGATTGGCTTATCATGAATAACCACACATTATGTGATGGTCAGGCTCTAAATCTACTGGGTGTCCTTGGCTCGTTGTTGTTTGAGACTAAATTGATACTTTGATGTCAATCCTGCATTATGCTTAAAGCGGAAAATTACGTTTTTTCCCACAGTGTCATATTTACATTACAGAACGTTTGAAAACTGTATAAAGAATCCGAAATGTGTTCCTAATGAAGTTTTGAAGCCATTCTCAAAGTCTATTTCATTTTAGTTGAAATTTAAGCTTATTCTTAAAATATTTTTGTAAATTCAATTTTGTGTGTAAATGAGGGTTTTGTAAATTATTGATTATATTTCATCACCAATTATGTTGTTTGATTTGTAAAATTTGGCTGAAATGGTAAAAAATGTTCTACTTTTACACTTACAAATAAAATGTCCTTATTTCTATTAGGTTTAAACAACAGTCGGTATGGATTCGTAGTTGTATTACCGGAAGCTAACACTGTGGCAGATATGATAAAACATTTCTTACTATACACATTAAATGAGGACTCCCGCAAGTTACCAAGGTGGGCCCTCTGAAGAAAAACACTAACAATGCAACATCATCAGCAGGTACAAATGTAATGATAATATTTTGATGATTTAAAGTTGACTTCAATTGCTTTTATCTCTGAACACTTTTTGAAGAGGATAAACACATTTTTTCAACTGTTTTAACATAATTTACTATGTGTTGTGTGCTGTGTGTGGTCAAGGTTAGGTTGAGTGAGTAACAGTATAGTCGTATTTATGTTGGGTTTTAATATGCACTAGTGGATTAAGTTTATTAGTGCAATTTTTTTAAAGCTTACAAATGTAATGGCTTAATATTATAAATATGGGGTAATTTACCCATACGGTCACGGTGCATTTATCAAATGAAAATGAATCTTATTCTGATACTTTCCTCAAGATATGAGTCAGGACACTTTTCATTGATTGTTTGATTAGTTTTGACAACCACTGCGTCACATCTTCGTTCAAGCGCATGCACCTTTTCCATGTAATATTCTAGGGAAAAACAATTTGCTGCAGATCTAGTAATATCCCAAACACGGAGTATTTGCGGGCTTGTTCGGTCTTATTCTATATTTGCTTTTACTATCAGTGACAGAAAGCGTGATATTTAATGATTTCTAAAACATTCAATTAAGGCGTTAGCAGTATGCGTGTACAGCTGGTTACTTCTATGGGGATTTAATTAGATAACTGACTCGACCTATATCTCAGTGTGATTAGTTGTAGACATTAAAGGATTCGTACAAGATTAGTTGAGAAAAGTATGTTGAAACACATTGAAACCAGGCTAATTTTGAAGGATAATGGTATGTGTAATTCAATTAATCAAGAAATGTTTTTTCTAACGCCCTCTTTGTAGATGCCGGCACTTAGTCAGGCGGGGGCGACCGCGATTTAGTAGAAGCTAGTTAATTTAGGGCTAGGGATTTCCAAAACGCAAATGTAGGACACATTTTACGTGTCTTTCTTTTGGCGCAATAATATTGAAAATGCTACAAAATTTTTATTTTTACCTTTATTCAAGTAACAACAAAAGTGCTCCTATAGTGATTCACATTATTGTATTATTCTAAATCCGATGGGGTTCACGCGTGAACCCCACTCGTAGCAAAGGAATTTTAAGTTATTCGATGCACTATTTGAAATAATTGAAATTTCACGCGCTACACCGCGGAAGGTTTTTAAGATCAAATATAGCGGTAAAGAGGCATATCCACCGCGTCTGTACTTATTCACATAAGAAATGCCCTACATATTCTTGTGTGTTTTGAGAAACACATTAGTGATTCCTAATCTTATGAATATTTTTTGGCAAACACAAAGATGAAAATCAATGCTATATTTTTAAATAAGTAGATTGAACAAAATGTTGAAACTGTGGTTTACAAACCTATTTCTCTCATCTCTCTCAGCTCAACCACATAAGAAACCATTAAGTTTTGCTACATCCTGCATCCATAATATAATGTGTGGTAAGCAACAGACATAAGAAAACCTTTCAGGTCTAAATCGTATATTTTGATATTAAGGCTGGGGTAGACCTTCAACGATATAAACGATTTTTGTACTCCAACTCTCAAACAATTGGCATTAACCATATAAAAGTATACATTTTAGAAGAGGATTTTTACACTGAACATATTGGTGTAAGCGATGGTTTTTTACATGTTTGACCTGTAGATTTTATTTACGTTTTTGAGATATTTTTGTATTCATCTAATACTATTAAAAGTACTCGTAATCCACTTAAAAATTTCTTGTGTTTTTACATAACAGTCTCACCCCAATGTGACATCCATCCTCTTCCTTCCTAGCGTTACCAATTAACAATTGCAACACGCATTCGAATTAACGCAACCCTTTCAACCACTCTGAAAAGGTCAAAAATGTGAATTTCCTTGATGGTTTTAAGTTTTTACGCCAGGTTTCGCAGAACTGAGCTTACAGAGTATCTTATACAGAGTATCTTACATTGCGCAGTGACTATTTCGTAGTAGTCTTAAATGTCAAGTAACAGCTTTGTTTGTAATGAACTCACACGTGGTATAAGACAAAAATTGTAACATTCTACAATGTTATATATCTTTTCAGAGAATAGACTCGTCTCATCCGTGGATACATCATGCTTATAATATTTATTAAACAAACATATGCACCTATCCGCTGAAAACATATTTTTATTTTCTTAATATTGACTTGCCCTTAACTTAACCCAAAGATACAAAGAGGCTACATTTAGATGACGTAGTGTAAATGTCGGATCTTATATCATTAATCACTTTGTCCAGATGGTCAGGGATACAGATCGGGGAACGTCAAAGTAAGTTAGCTCTCTGCGACGTGACATCACTGTTTGATATCAACAAGGAATCAGTGGTAAGGTCATTGACAGGACATGGATTGACTTGATAGAGCTACTGTTTCAATCCATCACGTATCAATTAGCGCTATTAACCCACTTTCCACACGCTTGTATTTACACTCTTTATTTTACAAGTAAATACTGAGAATTAATATTCATTTTATCTGTCACACATGCTTGCGTACGTGAGTAGGGAAAGATACTAGCACTTGTTTTTATGAACAGTTTCACAAAAATGGTCAAAACTGTTAAGAACAAATGTTGTGTTATGCAATACATACAAGGCTTTTTATTTAAATTGTTTTCCATATTCCACAATATTCAATTGGAGCAAAATACTTCTGATTATGACATTTTTGCAGAATACAAAATAGTTATGACATGCAATATGAAAATGTTCATGAAACAGGACATAATAATCTAATGTGCTGATTTATTGAACCAGATAATTGGGAAGTTTGTTTTTAAAGAAATTAATGACTCATCTGTTGGTGTGCTAAAGCAAATTGAGCTTATAATCTTACATTAAGGTCAGTGACGGCACAAGCCGTTAAATTTGCCAATGCCAGGAAAAAAGTGTTTAAATCCTTGATATTTGCCCAAAAAGCCATTTTTTATTTTTACCAGAAATTGACATAGTATCTTGAAATTTGCACAAAGCGCGCAAAATTTTTAACATTCATATTTAAATGGTCGTAAACAGGGTGAAATTGAGTGTGTAATTTGCGTCAGTGACTGAAAGTGAGGTGGCAATTTTGGTGAGGGCAATGCTTGTGACTGGATGACTAAGTTAGGAAGTTACTTTCCGTGGGCAGAGAGGAAAGCTCACTTGAGAATTGAGGTAGTATTAACAATCAGGTAACCTTACATGTTAGGATGGTCAAGTCAAAAAAAGAATCCTCCGTTGCTGAATTTGTTTTGTCTAAAACTGGTGAACTCCTAAAGGAATAATTTCAGTTGCTCTACATTTAAGAACTGGTCAGGAAATAAATGATATCAACACTAAAATGCATTCAAAACAAAAAATTTTATTGGAATACAAATTGAAAACATGAATTTTCTGAACTATTTTCAAAGGTTAAAAATAAGCGAATAGCATATGAGTTTGAATCAATCTGTTCCTCTTCTATCACATATTATAAGCATTGCATTGTTATCTAAACTTAGTTTTAGTTTTCTTTTTCTTGTATCCAGATACATTAAGACATGGTTGCGTTATTACTCCTTTAAACAGTCTTTATTTAAGAAGAGAAGATATCGTGTGTATCCCATCATGCATTGCTTGCTATTGGAAAAGTTGAACAAGAAGCAATGTGAGTGGTTGGTGATGAAACATGTCCGGAGGAAGTTTAAAACAATTAAATTTGATTTACGGTCATTTCATAACTTACTATTCACCTGATTTCCTATACAAACAATCCAATAGGAAGCAATGCATGATATAATACACATAATAATATCTTTTCTTGTCTTCAAGGACAGTAACAATTGACTTGAAAAGCTGTACAAGAATCTGTCATAAGCCGCGGCTGTCCCATGCAATCATAGCCTTCACGTTCCCTCAAAGAGATTTGTCTTCAATTGTAATACTAAAATTGGTTTGCTAAGGCAAATTGTACTTATTATCCTACGCCAAGGTAAGATATTATCACCAAAGGCATAACATAAGCTGACTTGACAATTGGCGCACTGCGTAAAATCGAATGGTCCCTTAGGAGTAGTACAAGACTGCGTCAGTCAAAAGGTGCTAACGTTTGTTGCTGATGTCATATGAGGATGGTCAAGTTAAGATTTCTGTTGAGCAACATCAATGCACCTTTGCTGGCTTTTAAAAGTTTTAGCACACCGCCAAAGCAGATGAATCCATAATTGTATTTTCAATGTTTATTTCAATATAATTTAAAAGACTGTATCTAATTTACATGTAAAACAAATCGCCGCCAATTTTAATTGAAATACTACTCGTTCCCATTGAATTATCTTTTGTATAGAAACTGCTAGTATAACAAGGTACTCTGACATATTCATTTGTCATGGAATGTAGCAATGTACCAACTTCTATAAAATATTTTAACTATGGTATTTCTAGATATAAAGTACTCAGACGTCACCATCTAACTCATTCATTCTTTGTTAACAAGTGGTGTGTAGTTGAACTGTCGTGTACCGGTCATACCACGGTAGCGCATCCCCTCAAGCTTTACAAGACGTTACTAGTTATTTGCTATGAAATTGCTCCTCGGCAATGTAATAAATTGTTTTCTTTATGGATTTGTCAAAGTATTCTGTAATTTTCTTTTCATCTAATTGCTATTTTTTTCTTTTCCGAAGTCGGGTTTAAAATGGAACCCATCGTATTGCACAGCAGATACCATTTAAAAAAAGCAATAAAAGCTGACATATTTTTCGCAGTAGTCTGCAGCTGGTGGCAGATTTTATTCACCAAAGCTATATGTATTGTAAGCTTAAGAACAGGTGAGGTTTATTCTTCTGTTGAGTTAATATCGGGCTATTTAGAGCTGCCTGACACCGTCTGGTGTGACGAGCCCGGAATATCCTTGTTATTGAGCTGGTGACCAGATGGTGACATTCATGAGAAATACTGAATGAAAATTGTCTCCGATATACGGTTGTGTTGTGGATAATATGTTATACGGGAAACACCTAAGATGAAAATAAAGTTAATATAAATGTTCAAATATGACTGTCCA
>JXSR01S075352.1:11985-25557 GCA_000969725.1 Ophiothrix spiculata | reverse complement strand
AAATTATGATCCCAGCATTTTTATTTTTAATAATACATGTGTTTATAAATCTTAACTTCCGTACACTTTTGCATGTAATCCTATTCGCGCCGCCTCCACCGTCGCCGCCTCCACCCGATCCATCGTGTTCCCTAATTGCTTTTTCAAATATAACTTCATTAATTTTATAGCTAGAGTATACATACATACATACATACATACATATTATTTTTATAGTGCGCTTATTCTTAAGTAAGGTCTAAGCGCATAACAGCCTGAGAGTAATCTTAAATACTACAATAATAGTATAAGTACACCTTTCATTTGATATCAAATTTTCCCAAATACGTAAAGAGGTTTTAGCAAAAATGCATATTTTCTACAATTTTTAAGGGTACTATGTAACAGATCCATGATATTTGAGGGACCTATTTGTGACGCAAGGCCAGCTATGAAGTGTCACATGCAATAAGTGAGTTGCTTCAAAGATGGCATACTTGACAGGAATCATCTGTTTAGCATACATTAACTTATTCGCTACAATGTGTATGGGATATGGTACTGATTTTCAATTAAACTCTTGATATACTTGTATTCTTATTTATTTATATCTTATTCATAAACCAAGAGCATGACTTAACATTAAAGGATTCACAGCATTAGTTTTATTTGTACGTAAACAGTTCAAATGGATACCTTTAGTTGACACTACTAAATACTCTCGATCTCAATGCTGGTATATATACAATGGTATAAGGACATTGTTAAAGCCTGGTTCATACTTTAACGAATTCACGAAGGCTGTGAGTGTAAGTGTGAGAATGTAAGTCATGGACATACAGTAAAGCAACGACTTTTAACGACGGTGGTCTGCCGTTGCTATCGAATAAGTCAGCGTCAGATAACTTGTCATAGTATCAGCCTGCCTTTGCAATTCTTAATATTTGATATAAATATGTAAAATATTATTTTGTCTCGCCCTTTTCATTTAGATTGAAATATAGAATAGAGACAATTTTGTACTTGAGCTATACATTTAAATGCACTGATAGGGTCAACTTGATTTACTAGTAATAAGAAATACGCATTTTTCAATACTTTTCTGAGGGTTGTCACTTACTTTTAAAAGTTATTATTATCAATGAGTAATTCGTATTTTATGATACCCTTGCAGCTATCCGGTCAATACCTGTATAATGATTATTATATGACCTGTGTTATTGGAGGTAATATTCACCAACTGGTGCATTTAAGTATCTACTTACTACAGGCTATTTATATGTAGTATATTTTCTCAGAAGCTTATTTAAATATAAATTAGGAGGGTCAGATGAAGGTCGTACATAAATAAATGCTATTTAAAAGCTGAAACATATTCACAATCAATAGAATGTCTACTGTCTAGTCTTGGTTCGAGTGCAAGGGTAATGGAACGAATTACTTTTCCAACACCGACTTGTATAATAATTATTGTATACGCATGGAACTCTAAAATTTATTTGATATGCAAGAGTGAAGTAACTAAATATTTCATTTGTTATTTAAAAGGGTCATTTTTATACAAAAGTACTAACAAAGATCTCTCTTTACAATGTAATAGAAATATAAGTCAAAAGTCAAAAAATCTTTTATAAGTAACACTCTACCAAACCAACTAAAATGCACATAGAGGCACATAACGGTATACGTCACTATAGTGCTAACCCCTCGCCCGGACATGACACGTGATATATGTTCTGTAATCAAATGCTGCAACCTCCTCTCCTCTAATCGGTTATTGCAAATAATTACGTCCTTGCAATGTCTGGCGTCTTCTAAAAATAACAACTTATTCCTGATAAAACATTCAAAGTACATCTGTAAAGTCTCGGAGATGATAGTCAGCAAGCTGTATTATATGCATGAATCCCAAGTGAATTGAGTACATAAAACCAATGGAAGACATTATTTTTCGATACAAAGTTTTATTATGTGTGTGTATGTTTTTTTGTTTTGTTTTTTTTTTAATTTATTCTTGAACTTTTCTCAAACAATACGCAGTTCTTATATTTTGAAACGTAACTAAACAACTTGATACGAAATGTAAAATGCTGATCGACTTTATTAAAGGTTGAAATGTCAGTTTAAGCTAACAAGTACAAATAACAACTTAGACAATTTGTACAGAAAAATAATGGAGATTTTCGCCGACAATTTTTTTGGTTTGAATTTGATTCAATGTTGAAGCTTTACAGGTGTTTTGAAGCAAGCACAAAGATTATGAATCTGTCAAAAAGTCATTTTTTTAATCACGCCCTTAACATATAATAATATCCACCTTTAGCGCAAAATGAAGTTTGCTGCATTTACGGCTTGTTTGAGATTGACGTTCACATTTATAGCACTGAGAAAATTAAGAAATGTGACAAATATAAAGTAAATTTTGGGAACAAATAAAAATAAACGCATATAAAGGGACGAAGTTGGGGAACATATTTCCACCCGTAAAGAGCAAAGGTATCGTAGCTGCATAATAGACGAATTGAAAATTGACCAGACTAAACAGATCTTTCAACATTGGTTATTTAAAGCTGTTTGTGAACATAAACAATTCTTAATCATATCTATTTCTATCTACCTCAGTAAGCCAAAATGTTGCGAGTCATGTATTAAGTCACTTTACATACCGTAACATTAGGAACATAACATGATTTGATGCTCCAAAGATGTTTATGATTATTTCAATTCATATAAACACGTCGGTCCTTGTGATGTGCGTCCGTAATGAGCTGGAGCGTCTACTTTATGAGGATAAATGATGTGATGCGTATATTTGCATTTATTGCATCCTACAGTATCACTTTGTAACCCATTCATTATCCATCATTGCTGGCTGTCAGGTGAGCAGTGCATTGTCCTTCAATATGATACCTCACCTGAAGATTGAGTTTCATGTCCAGACAAAAGTTATACTAAATATTCTTAGTAGAATGTGGTAAATGTGTACTGTGACTGTCCACTTCAAACGAGCCGTAAATGCAGCAAACTTTGTTTTGCACTGCAGGTGAAAATATGTTTTAAGGTTGTAATTTTTCGAAATTAATTTTAGATTCATAATCCTTGTGCTTACTTGAAAATACCAGCAACGTTTCATTTTAAGAAAATAATCGGAAATATGAAATATATATTTGTATATTTTGAGAAAAATCCTTAATGCATGGTTTTGCAAATATTCAAAAGGTGAAAATGACAAGTGGCTGCATATACGCCTGGTTTGAGATGGACAGTCAAAAAAAATGATTGATTTGAACAAAGGCTGGGCGACCTAAAAATATTGCCAAAAATACTTGAGACATTGGGATCAATATATTAATATTACGTTATCAGTTAACAGTCGCGGATAACAATCTTTTAGTCTTTAAAGGCTTACAACTTCTAAACACAATTATTGTAGGACTTTTCTGTCGCAAAATACTACCGTTATTTTTTTAATGTCGTTTTTTCTGTTCTAAAAAAACCTAAAGATTACATATTTGTTGGATCAATATCAACAATTTACACATTTTAAAAGAAGTGACATTGCTTCTTTGCGTAAATAACACTTTCATTGACTCTTATCCAAATGATAATTGACTAACTTATGCAGGCAATCACTTATATCTATTCTATATCTATTCAATTTAAGTATTGCAATAATTAGTTCATGGCAACATGATTTATAGACATGTATTTCCTTTTCCAAATAAAAAATGATAATTTCCAAATAAAAAATGATAACATAATATTGATATCTAATTCAATTCTACTAGTGCATTACCGTAAATAAGCCAAAATCTAATAACTTTACCTTGACAAAGTTAGGTGCTGCAGAAATGAATTGGTCAGTAAAAATTAAAACCGAAAAGTTAATATACACATCAATATATTTTCTTCGAGCTACATGCATATCCTATAAACGGTCCAACAGCCTCTAGCTTTCTATGTTATTTTTAGAACATTTTATAAATCTTGTAATGATTCTAAGACTGCTTCTGCTATCAAAGTCGATTCAAATAAAGGTTTAATAAAATAGTGATGAAATGCCTTTTTGAGATACTTATATTTCACTTTCGTCAATATATATATGCTGTTTGACGTTGAGCCATTTTAGTGAGATAATGTCATATAGGGGGCCTATGTTTGATGTGTTCATAAACAAATAATCAAAGCGAAAGGTGTACTCATCAGTTACAGTGAATTGAATTCATTGAATCCTTAGATATTGTTTGGAACAAATCAAACTTGTAAGGACGTTATCCTCGACTCGAGGCTGACTTGGCCGGAGATGGCAAAATATTTTCTTTCTTCTTCTTTCTCTTGTCTATTATCTAAGTTTCTTTTCTAATTTACTATATAGTAGGCCTATCGGAGGCATATCTACTTTTAAAATGACCAGCAGTTTTCATCCTATAATCAAGCCATAATTTTATACAAGATTGTGTTTAAAATTACCCTGATACCATTGAAGATTAATCACTATTAAAAATCCTGTTTATATTATTTCCTGGCTCTTCTAAATTATATTTTATCCTCCCTATGATTTTTCATGTAAGCCAGTCAAGCAAACCAGAAAGAATCGGAAAGTTTCAATATAATATTAATTATCATTGAAAATTAAGGAATGATATCAGGGTAGCTGTACTTCACTGGACTAGTGTTAATATAAATCCAGTGTTTTAAAGTGATGCTTGCAAAAGTTTTAAACATAGGAAAAAAGAAGAAAAGGAGAAAAATAAAGAAAAATGGCCATAATTTTAATAAAGTAGACAAACCAAAAGAATAAAGAAAAAGGCCATATTTTAACTATCCCCAGAACTGTCAGCCTTGAATCAAGGGTATAAGGAAGTAGACGGATTTTTCAGAGAAAACCTTTCTGAATCTTGCTAATATATATCTGACCACTGTCAATGAAAAGGAATATGTGTTTATATGAATGTATTATACACACATGTGACCGTCCATCCAAAACCATCTCTTGTCATTTTTACTTATTATTTGCAAAGACCATGCTTTATTTTAATGACACTTTAATGAACTTCACATGATTTTAAGATGTCAAGTCATGATTAGCTCTGGTTCAGAGCTGAAAATGTTTTTGTAATACTACCATTTCTATACCATTACACAGCACTGATTACTATCTGGCTCTTCTAAATACTGTACTGGAATCTACCCTGGTATTTTGTATCAAATTGTTTACTCCAGGAGGGTAGAACTCGGGAAGGAGAACTCTGCATAGAACAGCTGCTCTATAGAATTGTCTGAAGACAAGTTGTTATCATTTTTAAGTTTACTAAAGGACCAACTGTATCATTTTAAATTTATTAAAATGTCATTCAATGTAAGCCTAGTATTTCTGGGCCTAAACCTGGTGTTTCTCGATTATGTATTATTTTTATAATTAAAATCAAGCTACTCAGAGCTAGTCATGATCCGTCAAGGGTTGTCAGGGAGTAAACCGTATATCTGAGTGAACGCGTTCACAGATCAGTAAGCCCTATATTTTCTGTTGATTGTCTGAAAAATATGCAGATTAATGTCCCATTACCTATCATTTTCTTGAAATGAAACGTTTCTGGTATTTTGTAGTAACCACAAGGATTGTGAATCTGTCAAAAAATAAATTTCGGCAAATTACGATCTTGACATGTATTTTCACTTGTAGCACAAAATGGGGTTTCTTGCATCTATGGCTCATACGGGCTGGACAGCCACAAATGATATATACCCTATGATTTGAGGTGAACAGGCAACCACATGTATACAATAATTTACAAAATACATCATTGTAATGAATATATTCAGACTATATCATGGAAGAGCATTATAAGCATATTAAACAATTGAGATTACACTTTGGGACCTGAATTAATATTAAAGCGCCGTTACCTTTCGGTTTATACCAACGAGGTATATTATAATTTTTCCAAAAAGCTCAGATTTATTATTTTATTCAAAATAATAATAATAATAATAATACACTGCATTTATAAAAGCGCCTGATACGAAAATCCCTAAGCGCATACAATAACATATAAATACATGGAAAATTATACACAAATTCATAGAGAAAAATATCACAAAGCTTAAAACAACAATACATGCTACGATATGAAATACCAAAACTTTTTAAAAGCACAAACATTTGTCAAAAGACGGTTAAAAAAAAAACCAGTGTGCCAGCAGCTGGTCTATATTAAAAACCAGGCAATATGATATAAAAACCAGTACACAGGAAACTAAAATCTAAAAGTCAGAAAGGCACAATTATTTTTACAACAACATTCAAAATGACTAGCTGTCTGCTCATGAAAATGCATTGGGGTTTTGAAACATGTATGTCTTCAGCATACGTTTGAACTGAGATTTGGCGTTCCTGATCGTAAGAGGAATCCTGTTCCACAGCTTCGGAGCAGCGACACTAAATGCTCGAAATATTTGATAAATTCGAATATTTAATTGATTTTAAAATTGATGAAGATATATCACTTAGCAAACATATTTGTTTGATTTCGATATATTCGAATGTATTCTGTTTGCCGCACTGATGGGATCCTGTCTTTTCATTTGAGGCGGTTCCTGGCGTGATACATTGCACAAATTGGGGGGGGGGGGTTGCAACACCCCTCCCCCCAAGTTTTTCCCCACTGCATAAAAACGCAAAAGCAACCGACCCCAGGCATTTGGGTAATCTCTTTTATATCCTTTGCGGTCATTTTGATGAACAAATTAGAGGGGTACCACCTAAGGTGGGGTTAGGACAGGCCGTCAAAGTTGGGGTGTAGGGGCGGTTGGTGAAGCCCCGGAAAATTTGAAGTCGCCATTTTGAATAAAATTGAATCTTACAGAATGACCTAATACCACCATTGTACTCTATCCAAATTGTCAGTGGTTAGAGCGCTCGCATGGCAAGCGAGAGGTCCGGGGTTCGAGTCCCTGTTCGGCAAGGATTTTTTCAAATAAAATGAAATCCTGGCCTGTTTGTGATTTGTCTGATTGTTAAAAATGTTCTAGTGTACGATGCGTATTTCTCCTTTCCCTTATTTAAGTCATTAATATAACTGCAATTCACTTGATAAAACCCAATCATAGAAATGGTATCCTCAATGACAAGCAATATAATGTGAAGTGACCATGTATCCGCCTCTAGCTAATTTCTACTCGATTTTATTTGTCAGCTTCCATTACATTGTAAATAAACTCTTGGAAATGACAAATGTTTGGACATAGAGACACAACTTATCTTAACTTCTTATTTAATCGCCGTTTAAAATATATTGACTTTCAATTGCCAAATTATACTTCTTTGTTATTCCTTCAAATTATTACATATCTGACTTACACAGAACAAGTTATGGTAAATTGAAATAATAAAGGATATCAGTGTCGGTGCCACAGGGTTGGCAGGGGGGAATTGCACCCCCTCCCCCCACCCCTTTAAGGATTTCCGGAAAAAGAAAAAGACAGAAAAGGGGAAGGGGATAAAGACAAAGCAAAAGAAAAGAGACGACCAGAAAAAATGGCAGAAATTGTTTTAAAAATCGTTAAAAATGTTATTTTTTACAAGATTTTATGATGAGAAATTGCAAATGAGATTGTTATTTTGTGCCTTGTTGTGTTTCATAGCAAGCATTTAGTTCCATTCGGTTTCATGCGTGCATTATTAAGATATAATTTAGTACATCACTGAATCATAAAACATATTTTATAAACTTTTTTTGCATTTTTGATATTTTCACTTCAGTGAAATAGTTCTAGTCGTAAAGTAAAAATGTCTAATCTGTCAAACTGTTTTAGTGAGCAACGATCTTAACGATCACTGGTTACAGTGATAAGGATAAGTGATGTTATTTATTACCACATGAACACTTGACGTCACTTCTAATTCAATAATAAAGCAATTATACAAGAATTCACAGATTGCATACCATGTGCTCAAGTCGGCCTGACACGAGAACCTTAACTACCATAGCAACAAAAAAAAATCAAAGGGGGTCTTATCAAAAGGTGAACTTTTTGGAGGAAACAGCTTCTTTTTGGTGGACACTGAACTTATTCTGATGGTTTTGGTCATTTTGGTGTTCTTTTTGTAGACCTTTTGGGGATTGTTATGGACCTTTTCTGAACATTGTCATTTTTTTGCAAGAGCGGGGGGGGGGGGGGGCGAAGTCCTCGATGCACCCACGGGCTACGGAACTGGCGTAGAGGATACATAATATGACTTCATTTCATAGTCAGTTCTTACACGTACAATGCCTATACTGCAAACTGGTAATAGGTGAGTTTATGATGACATTTAACTTGCACGATGAATTTCAAGCAAATCTAATTCAATTCTACTAGTGCATTACCGTAAATAAGCCAAAATCTAATAACTTTACCTTGACAAAGTTAGGTGCTGCAGAAATGAATTGGTCAGTGAAATTGGATATGAAATCAAGGATTTTGCATTGAAGCAGTAATGGTAATGGTATACAAATGACTTAAAGTAATCGGTACCGTACAATGACCACGCGTGTCTCAGAAGTAGTATCTATTCATTAATTTGCCATAGCTGTCAAGCCTCTTAAACTAGCATATCAGTTGTCATTACGCTTTGCATTCGGAAAATGACACTATAAAATCTAAATTACTTTTATAAAATCTTAAACAAATGATATTTTTTCAGACAAAAGTTCATAACGGTAGACAATTTAGCATTGTTGAGTTTGTGGCTGTCAAGCTTCATTAATTTCAAGATTATAATTGGCACACCACAAGGTACGGTATTACCTATTGCAATCACCCTTGTTACAACATTTTCTACAAAGCAGGAAACCAGGATCCAACCTTGAATTGACATCATTGAAATTATGGAATAGGCATGGAATTGTTTCTCTCAACACTTCTTTGATTGCTCAAAAATATTAATTGAATCATTGTATTATCAGTCAGAGTAAGAGCAAGACAATTATGCAAATGCTAAAATTCATGTCCGGAGACAAAGTTTTGACTCATATGGAATATTTTGGCGTCAAATAGAACAAAAATTTCATTTTCTACTAGCGAATGCATTTATACGCTGTATTTTGTGACGTATATGTGTCCCGCCGCGGCAAAAGGATGTAGTTGTCGGTTCCTACATGTTGCTCATTGTACCATATCTGATGTATACTAGCATATCTGATATATTCAATAAGTGTATATACTACAATAAACAACATGAAGAAGCCGACAACTGCATTCTTTTGCCGCGGCGGGACACATATTTGTATCATCTGCATTCAGGTTCTGGCCTGCCAAACTTCAATCAATACCCACTGCAGATGTAGCTTGGGTAAAAATAACAACTGCCCGGCCCCGTAGTTTATTTATTTCCAAATCGAAACTTAAATTAGTTGAGTCGTAAAGTTAAACATTGCCATATCCAATGTGTGACTATGACAGTACGAAGCGGGGCACTGTTTTTTAGGTCATGAATCTACAGTATTAACTTCTCTCAATATTTCTTCCTAAGTGACGTTAAAAAATATGAAGCAATTATACTCTTCCAGCGCTCGCTGGAAAATGTTTAAGTAAGGCTTGCTACCTTTTGTCAATATTTTCTTCCTAATGGACGTTTAAATAAAAATGAAGTTATTATACTCTACAAGCGTTCATTTAAAAATTGTTTGAAAGTCATTACTGTAATTTCATCAAAATATAAGTATATGCGGTTTTATATGTGAAGGCAAAAAAAATATAACCTAAACTTGATGGGAATTTTATCACAACAATATTGAAAGCACTCAAAACGTGTGCGTGTAAGTGAAATGTATTCCTTCTGCGTATAATGTACTAAAAAGTCTAAATTAATGTGATGAGTTTGCAGCATTTCGTTACATTTTTGCATACAAAGGGCATGATATTAAATTTTCAGTTCATTCATTTGATAATTCTATCATCAGATTTCAACAAATAAGACACTTGGAATCCACTACTATAACTTTTCCTCCCAGGCGTTTATCATTAGACTGATATCTAAATGTTATAGATGCTAAGTTCAATCGGGTATCAGATAAAACGTAAGTATTCATTACGTCGTTTGAAATGTCAGAAAGAAACACTCGCTGTACTTTAAACCCTGCTGTGTAATAAGGTACTTTCCTGTCTGTCTGTCTGTCTCTCTTGGAGTAGTACAAGTGATGGTATTCTTAGGTTCTTTCAGATGGTACTTGGCGTGGATGTTTTCGTGACTAGATATACCTAAATGACCGTCGTTGGGGTGTTTTTGATCAAATCAAACAAATCGACAGACATAACAAAAACATATTGAGCAAAAAATAGGAAAGAATACCACAAAGGACTGCAACTGCAGGAAACAAAGTGATATCCCCTTGAACGAACAATACTTAAAATCAAAACATCAGTTATCTACCAAGTAACAGTGAAAACAATTGATGACAAACCTACCCAGACCTATAATAGGTTTAACTGAAAATACATTCAAAACTCGATTCTCTAATCACAAGTTATCATTCAAGCATAAATCAAAGAAAAGTTGCACCAAGCTATTAAGCAAACATTTGTGGAGCTTCAAAAATAATAGCATATCTCATGAAATAACTTGTAATATAATACCCGTCGAGCGCTGCCTGGTAGGATGTACCTACTGAAATGTATGAAACTAGCAAGTAGCATTATTCACATGTTGAACTGATTTCCACATAAAATATTGTAAACGATCTGAAGTAATTCATTGAGCACTGTGTGTGAGAGATGTTGCAGTCTAAATCATAATTATATGTATTTGAACTTTTTTAGTGGTCATAGATCAAATTTGAAGCAAATGAAACAAATATGATCAGCACTTTTTCTTATTTTTAAAATCTAAATTTTTAACTGGAGAATAATTAATTTCTGACTATCCGTAAAACATGTGAAAATTACACGCAAAGATTGCGAGTTTTTTTCCTTTTTGTCTTGGACACCCAGTATTACAATAAGTACCCTATGATTCCTACTGAGAATATATCTACGTCCATCGCTGACCTTTTTATATCCACTTTTACGTTGACAGATCGTTTATGGATCATATAGTCCAAATCATTTCAAAAGTCGGTATATCCTTTAAGCACTTATTATTCTTAGAATTCAGTCTGAATAGCTTTCACAAAACATTTAAAATACAAAAGTGTTTCCTTGTGATAAATAAAAAGATGTACGTCATGCAGTTGCCATGATCGCACTTTAAGTTTAAATGAATGTTGGCCATACTGAATTTATCAGTAAGATAAATAAATCAACATGTCATTTGTGCGGGATTTTGCCATAAATGAGATTCATGACTCTGAGTGGTTTCTAATCACCCCATTAAATATTGTTGCTTTTTGATTAGTCAGGCAGTTCTCGAGTGTTATCTGAAGTCTTTTTATATGTGCCCTTGAATATAAAGTCTGGATGCAGATCGAGAATACACTCTGAAATCCCTCTTGATGTAAATTTTGAATATAAAATGAATAAATGTCAAAGTTTCATACTATTTTGTAAATATTGGTTTTATTTTCAGTTTGGTCCACCTATTATCATAATTTCTTTTAACAGCATTAGCATATTGGCCTTCAAGTGCAATACAGATCATAGGGTAACAAATCCAAGATAGCTTTTTTCTATGTCCGAACTGTATCAACCATTGAGTTATAACAAAAAGCTGTGAGGAAGTAAAAAATATACTTTTAATAGCTTGTGCATCATAACTTTCTTTTCTTTATTAACTCGCTGTAATGGTCATATAGATTTTGAAGTACTATTTTAATTGCACGAACACAATTGTATGTAGGTTTATTTACCCGATTTTTTTTTTTATTATAAACAAAGGAAATGGTGTTCCAAAGATGTTCTGCACGTTTAAGGTCCATACCATGCAGTTATTTTTCAAAATGGCGACTTAAAATATTCTGAGGTGGCCACCTTCCGAATTCGACGGGACAACCTAATCCCCCCGTACCCCCACCCCCCACCCCCGAAGGACGAAGGTAACTACGATATCATTCACACATATCTGACTACCGTTAGAGAAAAATGAAATCAACTCCTGGAGCTTGTGTTTGAGGAACTATTCTGTAAAATAACAATTTTTCCGCTAAAATGACCGCAAAGGACGAACTTACAACTAGGCTCGTAGGCCATATTCGTTTGAGTTTAAATGTGACAGGGCATCATCTGTTTGACCCCCTTGGTATAACAAGGATTAAACAACCTAAGGTGGGGTTAGGATAGGCCGTCAAATTTGGGTATTTTGAAAAATGTATGCATACTGTACTATAGGGCTCAATATTGCATGTTAGAATCATCATTTCCCTTTTTATTAGCAAAAACCCGATGAAAATTTTAATTTGGAGGCTATTTTCACCATATTGGCCATTTTGCCTGATTTTCCAATCCCAAAGTACTTTTTGACGTCATAATTACGTAACGCCTTCGCGGATATTGATAATCCTGGTATTGCTGGATAGGAGACGACCATTGAACCTATCTATTAATAGCAAAACCAACCCCAAGGGGTTCTATTCTAAAATATTAGGGGGTTGCTATATCGCTACTACCCCCTCTACGGAGTTCGTGTTACAAAATATGGTTCAGGAGGACAAGGGCTACTACAATATTTTTCTGTAACGTTCATAATCATATATTTTTCTGTAACCTTTAACATTCATATTTTATAGTTTCTATATAGCAGAATATTTCATGAAATGTAATAAAGTATTAGGCATCCTACTTTGTTCTAGGTCAGAAAATATTCCACGATATCCTTGTCAACCAATGTAATTGTTTCTCCATAGGAGCGCGCTATTTTTTGTAGCGTTATCAGCATGTGACCACACAATTATGAAATTGATAGCAATTTTTAACGCGTAATGTATACTCGTGAAGATGATACAGAATACACTTCTGGCAAAATTACATGACGAATTGGTCTGATTGAATTCATTTCATCTTCATATTGAGTAAAATATAAATGGTAAATTGATAGCAAATTTATCTGACACAACAGAATGTCAGCCCGCTTCTTCGAGGGAAGAATGGTTTAATATGAAGTCATCAGTTGACAGGCTTTAGCTTACAACGTAAGAGTTAGAAACTCTAACTTCAAATGTAAGAATTTCCCACTATAAAATATAACATGAACATTTTCTTCCATGGAAAGATTGCTGTTCTAAAAGTTAATTTTATCAAATTAATGATTGTATACTTAATAATTCTAAAGTATTGCATATATTGATATATTGTCTTATACCAGCAATATATGCATGTATTTTTCTTATTAAATATGAATTATGTACGTCCTTTCCTCATTCAATTATATAAAATTACATTGCAAGATTAAGATTCTAATACTCAAAGCTTGTAAAAATAAATATCTGTATCCGTATGTCTGTATATGATTATAGTTTCTTCGAACATCTTTTATTTACTCTCAACAGTCCAAAACCCTCTGGTTTTATACGTTATTTTTTAGAACATTTTGTGAATCTTGTCATTATCATCAGACCCCTGCTGATATTAAAGTCGAAATATGGAAAATTCAGTTCCCCCTGTTTAACCCTCGTCTTACTA
>JXSR01S075349.1:102822-127448 GCA_000969725.1 Ophiothrix spiculata | reverse complement strand
GAGTTTGTTGTATTTATGACCGTTCGGTCAGACATAAATGTTGTGCTTGCATGCAGTATAGGGACGCACACTACTAAATATATTGTGTATTACCACACAAATGAAATGGCTTTGACAACATATTGATGGATCAATCAGAACTTTAGATCTCCATCTTTATTGGACCTTTGTTGATTGAATATGTTGTAACAGAGATTTTACAGGCAAGAGTACTATAGTCATTCTTTGAAGCTCTTTCTCAATTGCAAAATTACTGATGCCTGAATCTAAAGACAAACATAGACAATGACCAACGGGTGTATCAAACTTTATGGAGGGGGAGGAGCTGGACACTTTTATTTTACTCATGATAATGTTCAACAAAACCAAATGACATTCTAAAGGACCATCAAAGTCTTTTCAGGGTCAGCAAATAGTAACGGAAAGGCATTGTCACATTCAATCCTTATGAGACACATCATCAAAATGTTCGCTAGTTGAACAGAAATGATTTTACACCACCAACTTAAAATAAGCATATCTTTGGAATGCCTAAAGTTATCAATTATCCCCATTCTTTCAACATTCTAAAGGCTAATTCATGATCTACGACTTCTTAGAAACAAAAGTTACTTGTTTAGTTTTTATCTTGTTCTTTAAATGTGGTGCCCATTTCAGCTATTGCACTTTTATTGTCTCATTCGGTATGAGTGTCAATTTAATTCAAGATTTACTTTGTGCACTAGCTTTACTTTTGGGTAACTCCTAAGCGCCAATGTTCAGCATTAGCAAACAATTGCATCAGAATGCTCTCAATGTCAGTCACAATTCGGATAGGGTCTTAATTTGGATACCCACGTATCAAAAATCTATCAAAATTCTGATACCTGTTTCCGATTTAGGATAGGTAAGGTATCCAAATTCTGATACGCCTGTCAGTGGAGCAAGTAACAAATGGATAATGCCAGCTGGCAAGTATGTGTAGAAAATCTTTATTTGATCTACAATAATTGTACCTTTGAAAATGTCATTTCTACTTATTCAAATTCCAGTGAACAGCTTCAAATCATGTCTTGATCACAAAAAGCAACATAATTTGGCAAAAAAATCACAGAAAGCAACATAATTTGGCAAAAAGTTTGCTAGAATTATATGACAAATGATGATAATGTTATTTACTTTTGTACATTATACCTCTGTGGTGCGCGCGGTGAAGCTGAATATATTAATTGCCCTGTTCATTGCCATGATTGTCATGCACATGAAATGATGATTTAGTTGAAGCCAAATTCAGATACATTTCCGAATTGTGAGTTCAGCTGAACTGATTTGAAATTTCAGCTTTTATGAGCATTTGATATGTGTAGAAATTGCATTGTCAACATTTGCTTGAGTACCAAGTGCCAATTTATTGCAAGTGTCACTTTTATGCCCAAGCTCTACTATTGTGCTCGAGTATCTCTATTATTTGTGCAACCACCAACTCTGTGCATTGACAATGCTCACAGTGCACTCATAGTTTTATCAGGGAGAAAGTGGAAATATCTACCTAGATTAATCAGTTGATAACCAATCGAAAATCAATAAAGGCAATGGATAGATATTGTAAGCTTTAAAACTTTGTGTACAGGATATAATTACAACTCTTGGTAAAAGTATCAAGATCAGGAGCTACCGTGCAGGCTGCTCAAAATTAAATAAAAGATGATTTATTGCTCTTGACCTCACAATAACCAAGATTTGATATCAATTAAATTGAAAAGAAATTGCTATGAACACTTATCAGCCATTTCACAAAAATGCTTTCACTAATTAACAAACGTAAGGGATTTTTTTTATCGCAGACTTGATAGTTCTTTGACCTGCCAATTGTCACGTGATTTTCTGTAGTTGCTCTTCAAAACATGAATAGTTGAACCATTTGAACAAGAAATATTTATCTGATAAATATTTACCTGATAATAAATAATTCTAAACGAATGTAAATAAATAAAGTGAAGCAAATTTGAGTTTGTTGTATTTATGACCGTTCGGTCAGACATAACTGTTGTGTCTGCATACAGTATACAGGGTGTCCCAATAAAAATGCATCACTTTTATTTTTGATCATATCTCAGAAACCAATGAACAAAACTTAAAACTTTTTTCATAATACTAATTAGCATAGTTTAGTCCTTCATCGGTAAAATTTTGTACAAAATCCGTTGAGCCGTTCTTGAGAAAATTAGAATTTTGTAAGAAGACTCAATTTTATCCCATTCCAATGGAGTTTACCACAGTAACTCATATTTGCAAGTTGCAACTATTATCAATCTGTCATGACCATGTCACCACAGTAGTAAGCTTATTTTAAATGGAAAACTGATTTTATTCATGGATAAACACCCTAACAGGAAAGCAACTACAAAACAACAGCCACAACAACAACAACGACAACAATAGCAACAACAACAGAAAATTTAGAATTTGAATAAACATGATTGAAACTTGCAAGCTTGTCTGATCACACTCGACTCCCATCATCGTTCGGGATTGAGAACGTTGCATTGGACCAGGGTCATAAAGATAAGAACACAAATGTGCCTGGGAACTGATTGTGGACATGTGAAAGGCAGAGTTGCTTAAAATGAACTTAAAATTGTACCAAAATTATACATCGTGAGCTATCATAGACTAACAGACATTTCACGTTTTATGAGGAAGTTAATAACTGCTTTGTTATTTTAATTTGAATATGTTGACAATGTTAGATGCAGTTCCAAGTGACATTAATTAAAATTATGTAAAAAAACACAAACCTTACAAGATACAAAAGGTTTCTGAAATAATCTTTCCATTACAGGAAATCTGTGCCTTGGTTAAGTTTTCTTAAGAAACCGTGAACCCGTGGAAACAGCTAAAACTACAATGAATCACGGTGCACACTCAGTGCTGAAAATGATATCAAAATTATATTTTAGTGCCTGTACCGTATTTTGTGATCTTTTAGTGTCTCCTTTGCAAGTTTAAAATAAATTGATCAATAGTAACCAAGGATATGCTTTATTAACATGATAAATATGACTTACTGTGGTAAACCCCATTGGAATGGAGTAAAATTGAGTCCTGTTACAAAATTCTCGTTTTCTCAAGTACGGCTCGACAGATTTCGCTCGAAATTTCAACGATGAAAGACTAAACTTTACTAATTATCATCATAAAAACAGTTTTAAGTTTTGTCTATTACTTTCTGAGATATGATCAAAAATAAAAGTGATGCATTTTTATTGGGACACCCTGTAGGGACGCACACTACTAAATATATTGTGTATTCCCACACAAATGAAATGGCTTTGACAAATTATGACGTATGCTCCTTAAGGCTCCTGCTATGCTCTATAAATCTTGAAGTATGCAACAAGCAGGTAATTAATTAGTCCATATATTTTGAATCATAACCATGTACCCGATCTTGGTAAAAATTGAAGAAGACATATGTTCAATGTTTGTCCACGTGGTAGCAACAAAATTAGCCAAAAATAGTACCAAAATCATGAATGATTCAAGTACAAAAATATTAATAATGCAGTGATTTGGTCTTAATCAATGCTAATCAATAATTATTAGTCTCTTACACAATACAAAACCTCCAGGTCATAATGTTGTAGAATAGAAGGGATATATCTCGTTACAGAGTCTGATTGTTTGTTGCATACTTCCGAGGTTTATAGACTATACAAATAGTTATTTGAACAAGAACACCATATGTTATATTAAATGAAACAACCATTCAATTTTTACAAATATAAATAGCTAAGCCAAATAATTGACACTCTGATATATAGTTATTTGAACAAGAACACCATATGTTATATTAAATGAAACAACCATTCAATTTTTACAAATAAAAATAATTGACACTCTGATATCTATGATTGTTCAAACATGCATATTATACTTTAATTATCTCTGCATGAAGTGACTTTGCCTTATATTTGATCATAACAGTACTTTGATCTTGAACCTTCATTTTTGTGTTGTATGAAAGATAGACACATAGGGATCACATTCGTAGGGGTTGTGGGGATGCCTGTGTACCTGTGATGGTTAACCCTAAACAGAATTGTTCACATTTACCATATACTTTACTGGGTTTTTGTTGAGTTTGAATACAACATGTGACTTCATTGTGGGGTCAAAAGTCATCTAGGAGTCATTAGATGACTTATGTTGAGGAAAATTATAAGATAAGTCAACAAATCAGTATACCATATCACATTTTAATGGAATGCAGAGACTATGGGCCTTTGTTAGAGGCACTTGATTGACTCCTCTATGAGGGGGTCAAAGGTCATACAGGGTTCAAGTCAAAGTTTCATTGTTAAATATAATCCCTATTTATCAAAAATGTAGATTTTGTTTCAGTATTAATTATTGATTGTCGACAACAAAAAATACTGCCGCTAGAGTAGAAATCTTAAAATTGGCTTTATTAGCAGGTATAAGAAAATAATATTTCATTGATTTATCTGCAATCCATGAAGTAAAAGCAATGTTTTACAAATTAAACTTATATCCTAAAAAAATCAGGTGATTTATAGTGCACTACGACTACCCTGACTTGTAATCCCATGCAGCCTTGGCACACTTTACAGAGCCCATGCACTATTTTGTTAATCATTGGGTTAAATCACTACCTGGACTCCCTGTGGCCAAAAGGGATTATTGCAGCCTACATTTGATTTGGTGCAACCCTAGCCTGAGCAATTCACACCCTCATAGAATATACAGTTTTGACACACTCAGCTCCTGCTGGACTCGAACGCGGAACAATCAGTACAGCTTGTGTTTAACAGTCCGAGACCTAACCAACTGAGCTAGTGAGAACTACTCCCGACTTATTGCAAATAAACTATTTTTTGATGTTCCTGGAGGTTCTGATCAACTTTTTCTTAATATTTGGTAGTTGACAGTTATTACGGTACATAGAGTGAATAACATACAGATGACATGAACATTTGTACAATTCACCTTTAAAGGAATTGAATATGGAAATGACCAAGTATTTTTTTTTATTTTATAGCAAGGCTATATCTAATAGATAGACTTTAAAATGAGCAGTGTTAAGAAATTTGAGATGATGCCTTAACCTTCAAGTTGTCACAAACAACTGAGCAATGGGGTAATTTTAGTTCAGTTTAGTTTTAACTTCATTCAACCATGTCCTATTACAAAAGATTTATGCTAATTTTGGTTTCACTTTTATTGCTAGTTGACTGTTTCCTAGCAACACCGTTGCTAGGAAACAGTCAACTAGCATCTGAATTGGCACTTCCATGTAAGTGTTGAAAAGGACAACAGGTGTTGTCGAACCGTCCACTAGTGAGTGAACATACTGGATTATGATATTGTACCTTTAATATACTTTAAAATGGTTATTTCTGTATCTTGCTTCATCTGAACAGCCGGTTAATCGATAGGCATATATTTTTTGCTACTACTTAGGTGTCCCAATTAAGCTGTGCCAACTTTAATGACTTACCGTACATCCATTCGTCCAATTCAACTGGTGATTTTCTGAAAGTGTATCACCTTTACCATTGAGTTATTTCATACCAGCGTGCCAAATATATGGTTAAATACCTTGACAATGCTTTTGTCATCTAGAGAATTATGATTTGTCAAATTTTTGGAGTGAAATTTATTTTAATTTAAAGAATTTGCCAGTCGACAAATAGATCAATTGGACGAGTGGATTCAGTATCTATTCTGCATGTATCAACCTCGCATTCTAATTCCAAATTTATCTTATCTGGCATCATGGGACACTATTGGCTTCCTTCAAAGCAAATCTTAAAAAACACATCCTCAATATTAATACCCTACAATCAACGTTTAGTATGCATAAACCTTTATATTTCAGTTCATGTCCAATGTTTGTCTTGCACTCTAATTTGATGTCAATAAACTACTTTTAATGAAATAAATCACTTGTGGTACATTTAACTAGTGTTCTATGAAGGCATAATACCAGTTTGATTTATTTTTATATAGACGTATAAAATATCATCATAAATGTTTTATTGTTGAATGTATTTTGTTATATATTTTCCTTATCTTGTAACCCTATTATGGGTGCCATCTTCCACACGCTCTGCGTTATTGATGACATCCACATCTCATTATAGACTGTTATTTAGTATAATTCTAAAGTATATGATTGTAAATTATTATATGAGATGAAAACAAATAAAGATTGATTGATTGATTGATTGATTGTACCTGATTAGGTGCTTGGCCAGAACTGGTAACCACATAACTTAAGTATTGTGTCTGTATGCACACACAAAAATCAAGACACTCTAAACACCTTACTTTGAACTGTGTTTGTTTGTTTGTTTTTGCATGAAAAAGTTAAGAATATTATATTTACATAACATAAAAAAGTATGCATTCTTTTGCTATCCTTTTTTACCGGGAGGTACATTTGAGATAACTAATTTGAGAATTTGGATACTATATTCTCAGGATACCAAAAGATATATTTCAGCAACTTTGTTTCCAACTGATTTTTGTAATCTGTGTGAATGAGTTGTTGAACCTAATTTGGAAAAACAAGAAAGTGCATTTTAAAAGAAAAAGACATGTCATCAACCATGTTTTACTGAGAATCTGTGAAGTAACAGATTATTGTGTGATGGTATTGATCCACCTGACAACTGGGAAAAAGACTAACAACACTGGAAGTGACATCATTTCCCGCCAGTCGTCAAGTGGATCAATACCATCACACAAGCAACAACATCAGCTTTGAGAAAGGTGTTGGTTCAACACCGAAACCGTCAGCTAAAAATAGTAAGATTTAGTTATTGGTTTTGCCAAAAATTGAAAGAACATTTGCATATGTAAACTCTATCTTATTTAAATGGGACATTTAAAATAAAATGTTTGCGAAAATTAATTAAAATCAGTCCAAATGCAGTCAGGACACTTCCAATTTGGCATATATAAAAATTATAAAGCAATATTTTCAGTTATATCTTTTATATTGATTTACATTATATACTTTAGTAATGAAGAAACAATTGATTCAAAAAACAGTGAATGAAAATAAAGAAAATGGTAAATCTTAGACTATAGAATTAACAGGATAAACCTTTCTGGGAACTTTTGTTGTGCTGATGAGAATTATCTGTGGAATTTATGAACAAATTTCTTGTTTTTGACAGTAATTTGACATTCACCCAAAAATTTGGCTCATTTATATTACATCATTCAATATTCTCGAGAAAATATTTCGTCAGAATTTCTAGTGATTTTTCTTATTATTATTTGACTTTATATCATTATTATCATTATTATTATTATTAAGTTTACCTATTTTTGGCTGCGTTACCGCAGATTTTGAAGCCCTGCTTTATAAAATTCATCAGGATTGTTCATAAATCATGGAAAAATAGAGTAGAGAAAAATGTTGCTGATATGTCCTTAACCTGTTTTTGTGATGGAAAAAAGAAATTTGTATTTGCAATATTTGATTAATTTGGCCACCCAGACCAAAATGCATGTAAAATATTTTGATTTTTTGACAAGAAAGGTGACTATGATAAATTTTTTTGTTACTCAATACTGTACTTGACCTTTGATGATACATTATGCAAGCTAGGTTTTTTTTGTAAACTTAATCAAAGCATAATCTTACAATATTTTACAGGTGACTGAATCCTTTCAAAATGTACAGATTTTGTGTAAAAATATATACTGTATTAAATAAATTACTCACCCATTTTGCTATACACTTGTTTCGGTTTATGCTTTTCCTTTTCATCAGCGTTTGTTTTACACGTATATCATATACAAAGGCAAAGCTCACAGTCAGGACATCCTCGCATCGTTCACAGTCGGGATATCCCCGACAAGGTTCACAGTCGGGATATCCCCAGCAAGGTTCACAGTCAGGATTTTCCCGGCAAAACTCAAATAGGTTTGTGATCCCCTATCGGCAAGGTTCAAAAGATTGTGCATTGACAACCGGCCATTTATCACTCATTCATTTAGCCAAGTCTTAGGTTCAGCAGTAATGTTAACAATAATTTAAAAACAAAACACATAAAAGAATGATGTTTTTATTTATGATTTATCAATCAAAATTAATGATTAAGTATAAATATGTGGGCTGTGGCAGCAAAAGGATGCAATCATATTGCATTAGTTTCTAAAATGGAAATTCACTGGTTTACATATGTAATTGATATGGTCAGTAATTTTCAGACTACTATTCAAAATTGCTCCTAGAGTTGAAACAGTTGCTGATGAGTTAAATTGAGCATTGCCAAGTTAATTAATTACAATATTACAAGATAACTTTGAACTCCATGACTTTCCATTGGTCTATGTTTTAAAAAAATCATCTCAGGGCAGTATCTGAAAACAGCAGATTCAGCAGACAGAAGTCTATTGCCATTGTAAATCCATGATCAGCCCTTTCTATTGAATTTAGAATACAGGTTGAAGGTGATGGATTTCATGAACTACTGGTGCACCACTCACATATGGCATATGAACAACAATGACCTAAATGTACCTTCTAAAATGACACCATGCAAAGCATTGTAACCACATATATTATAGAATAATCATATTCCATGTAATAATTGGATTCATAAACCTACCATGTGAACCAAATTATAACTTAGATGTCAGACATGCTATATAAAGGTTTTTGATGTTTTGTTTTTATTTTAAAACATTCTAGTGGACTTGGGTCATTGTAGATTTCCGGCATTAAATTATATGACAGGTCTTTATTATTTTCATATCATCAAATTTGTCTCACAACGTGTAATAGGTGTTGATGACTGCATTGCGTTGCTTCTAATGTAGTTTCTGTCCATTTGCTCCAAGTTGATATTATTTTACTTTGTAGTGCTTAGTTGGGGGCAAGGTTGAGATTTCCTGGATTTCTTGTTTGGGCGGCATGTGAGATTTCAAAATGTCATGGTGTGGTCAACCAGGTGTTTGGTTACAAGTGTTCATCTCCTCCTTAGGGATAAAGAGCCCATGATCAATGGCTAATTCTTTCACTCTGCCAACACTCTCACTAGCCATATCGTGGAGATATTTGTGTATCGCCACATCGTTTGGTGTGACAAGCCTCAAGGTTTTATGCTGTGTTTTTAGATGACATCTGCAAATAGTAAAATTTAAAACAAAATAGTTACAGTAATATATTTGTAGGTTTTAAATGTTTATTGTAAAAGTCTACCTGTTTGTTTTAAAACACCCATAGACTGATAGTTATCAGACTAATTTATGACATTGGGTTTGTTTTTGTTGGCACATCAGGGTGTCTGTGGTTAAATGTCAGAAGCTACACATTTTTAATTTTTTTTTAAACTTTAAAACAATGCAATTTCAAATAAATACCCAAAACACACCTATATTTACCACAATAGAGCATTTTATCAAACATTTGCAAATATTTAGAGAGTGATTGGGCATATGAGCAATTCGCTTTCTGAAATAAATATCGGGGAAATATGTTCCTAACTTTAATTGCTATCTGAAAATGAATTTAGCATGTAGAGCTACACGCTGGTCTCTCCCCCCCCCCCCCCCCCCCTCTCTTTCTCTAGTTACCCTTTCAGTATATAATGTAAAAAGTGCTACAATTACCTTGTGTCTGGCCATATTAATGCTTTTGTGATTTGTTGCTGAACAACTGGTGTTAATTCTTCTCTTCCCCTGTTTGCTGGGACAAAGTTTGCTTCTATATCTTGTGATGCTGTTTATCAAAAATAAGATGCCATGCAAAAAATGTACTGGTAGTGTAAACTCAGATGTTGATTGGGTTTGATGTTTTGGGGCTATTAAGAGCTTAAGAGGTTCCTATTAATATTGGATTAAATGATACATTTAGAGATATTGACACACTAAAATGTGGGCATTTACACAGATCTACCATTACACCTTCAAGGTCAGATCCATACTATTTGTAATTTTGTGTTCTCAAACATTTTAATCACAGTAAAGTATTACAATGGAGTCTTATTTAAATATGATTTTATAAGAATTGTGAATTATTACAATTGGGAAGCGGGTTGGCGCAGCGTTACTTCCCTCGCCTTGCACCAATGAGGTCCCGGGTTCGAGTCCCGCTCCCCGCGCTTTATGTGCATTTGGTTTTCAGTCCATGCTCGCTTCCGCAGGTTTTTCTCCGGGTACTCCGGTCTTCCTCCTGCATTTAAAACTGTCACCAGATTTGTCCATCTTAGTCTGCCCCCACCCAGGATATGGGAAGCTGCAAAAGGGTAAATATTACAATCTAAGTACCGATAGGATGTGCGCCTGAAAAAGGCTGCCGCTAAATGAAGTGAAATGATTGTGACGATCTACCTGCAGCGAATCATGAGCGGTTTGATCTAAATGAAAAATCGCTATACAAAAAAACCCAGTTATTATTATATTATTATTATTATTAGAGCACTTTGCTTGCTTATGATTTGTTTTATTGGTAACTCTGTTCTTTAACCTTTCAGTCACAGAGAAATATCAATTTAGCATATAATTAAGTGAAGACTGAATTATATGAATGACAGTGTTTATGTAATGAATAAACTCTCAGCAACTATGCTACGCAATATGGTTGCCTTATTCCGTCTTTATTGGTGGAATAACAGTTAATTCAAGTCTTATCTTAAATGATAAAAATAAAGTAAAGCATCTGTGATGAAAGTGTGCATATCTGTCACAATGAAAGCAATGTATGATATGTTAGTAACTGTAGAGCAACATTTTTATTTGTCTTTTGTAAATTGATAAAGAAGAAACATATGATTCCCTGCATTATATGAAGGATGTTCAGTAAGTTTGAGGTCTGAGGTAGGATATAAGCTATGCAGTTTTCATTAACAAGTAGTTCAACTTAACTCTTTCACTCCGGAAAACCGTTCACAGCGGCTTGAAAGCTTGCACAATTGGCCAAATAAATTATGTGTTATTTATGCAAAAAGCTCTAAGAAAAAGGACTAGCCGAAATTAGTCAAAAATTTGCCTGCAAACACTTGATACGAAGAAGTATCTTGCGCCATCATCAATTTGTCCGAAAAGAATAATCCTTGTGATCTACGGCCATTATTATGCTATCATAAGTGAAAGGGCTGTGAGCTGCCGCTCAGAGCGGCTTGCTGACCGAACAGGACGGGTTGCAAAAATTTAATTCAGGAGTTAATTAATGAATATTTGGAAAGTTCCAAGTAAATATCTGCTTTTCTTTTTATTTTACAGATATGTGAAACTTGTCTTTTAGAGGTTTCTTAAGTTAAGAATTAAGTATTTGATATTGATAAAAATCATAATTGTGATATAAAGACCTCCCACAAACTGTCAGAAACCTCTAACAATTTTTAATTTTTCTGTACAATAAAAAAGAAAGCAGATATATACTAGAGACTTCCAATTATTCAGCAATCAAGTTGAACAAAATAACATTAATAAAAAGTTCAAAGCTGATCTCTTATCTTAGGCCACAAATTTATTGAACACTACTTGAAGACATTGAAGGTTTTGTTGAAGATGCATAACACAAAAAGAAAAATGGCAAATCTTAACCTGAAAACAAATTTGTCTAATACGGCTTTTTTTGGAATTCTGTCACCAGATCGTGAGACTGAGTGTAGAGTAGATCAGTAGGAAGACAAATTTGGTTGTACATGTGACAAAAAAATGAGCCAAAACATTTGGCCATACAATATTGCATTTTTAACTTGATTGAAGTGTATAAATGTAGAAGTATTTGATTTTTGACTAGTGGGATGACAATAATTCATATTTTGGTTACCGTAATGTGACAATTGATGAATGATGATGTATTTTAGGGTTCTTTCTGTGAGCTCAACTGAAGCATGATTTTCAACAATACCCTTTTAGGTGAGTAATTCCTTTTGACCTAATTTTCATATTTTTCACAAAATGTTTGTAAAGATGAAATATTATTGTTAAAATTACTTACCCATTTTACTATACACTCTATTGTTCGGTTTTATGTGTACATCCACCTGTGTGTTTTGCATGTATTGTAAACGTTTAATAGGTCGGGATATCCCCGTTCAAAGCTTAAAGGGCGCAGGTCATTATCAATTATTCATTCATCAAATCCATATTCCATATTTATGTTCAGCGGTACTTTTAAAAGATAACAAATCAAAACATCAAATAAGAATTTTGTTTTCATTTGTTATTTATCAATCAAAATAAATAATTAGGTATTCATACAGACGTATTGGTATTTGTCTTGGATACCAACATTCAGAAAGCTTGCAAGTGTAAGACTACAAAGTTTGAGACACCATGATTCTGACATTGCAGATAATGGTTTCAGTTGTGATTAATATAACACAATTTTTTCCACAAATACAAAGTTACAGAATAAACACATCCAAAGATACTATACATTAAACTGTAAATACAACATTGTGGAGGACTTAGAAGTAAGCATAAAGCCTGATGGACAAGTCTGTGACTCCAGGTAACTTTAATGAGTGCATACTGTCCTCACTATTCACAATGCGAAGGCCACAGAGAAGAAAGGATGTTTCACTTAAAATTATAATAAAATGAATAATTTTAATTTATCAGAATAAATAAATATATTATTCATGACATGCACAAAAAATTATAAATGCAAAGCTGTTGTCTCTGCAACAGACTAATTACTCACAAATATGTGTTAAGGTGCATCAAATGATGGCACTTAGCACAATAAAAGATGTAAAGGAGCCCAAGTTTTACCTTGTACCTGCTTAACCCAAGTACTTTGTAACAAAAGACTGTTTATAATGTAAACCTATACAATTTGTAAGAGTTATTCAAATGTCTAGATTTGTTAATGATTAAATTTAATAATTTGGTTAAAACGTAGGCGAAGGTTAGATTCTTTTAACTATATTATTATACAAAAAGAATCTAATATCATAGACAAATGTCCCATAGATGCCATACAGCCTGATTTTGTTGACCATGTTTGAAGCACATCCTAAAATGATATTTGCACTAAGTTAGTGCAAAGTTATTATAAAAGTTATTCATAATTTTGTTTTAATGTCGAAATTCATTTGGCTCTCGGTTTTATAGTTTTTTATTGTGGCATTTATGATTTGAAAAGTAGTAAGTCTACTTTTGGAAGTCATACTGCTGGCTATTGACCTGGGGGGAGCTACACCAGATGGCAATTGGTACTCTTGCTCATCATAAACATGGCAATAGGTATCTACTTTTTTGAAAAAAGGGTGGTTTTAGGGTTGCAGGTTCAAGCCATCTCTACCAGTGAGGGGATATATTATTATAATTAATACCTTTTTCAAAGTATCTTTGATCCATGTTTGGAATATTTACATTGTCAAGATCCAAATAGTGAAAATAAGCTCTGAGATGAATACTGTCAGCAACCCCGTAATGGAACCATTGGTGAAGTTTGCGGTAACAAAGACGCTCTCTCTGTTTATGGTGGTAAATTGATGATTTTAATACTTAGATAACTCTTTAACCCTTATCCCACATATGGACCAAACTTGCACCACTTTAGTGGAAGCATCCGGATAATACCTTTTACTGCAAAATCCTTTGCAAACCACCACCAGATGATGCAAGTTTGCCACAAATTGCCTTGTGATTATATAAGCAATATGCGCATCGTTTCATTGTCATCACGTAGAAGAACATAGCACACTTCATAGTGCAATATCATGTTCTTTAGAAAAAAAAGTTGGACTATTGAAAGAGCTGTATGACATACAGAAAATGTACTTTTCAGCTATTTACCAATGATAATGTTGTATTCATGTCTACTGAGTGTTAAAGTATTATCTTAAGGAGACTTACTTCTAGTCAAACTCTATCACAGCTGGTACAGCAGTTATGTCCCATGATTATATGAAGTGTCCCATAAATTTCCATGAGAGTCCCCTGTAGAGTCCTCTGTCAGATGGTCAGATTGATTTGCCAGTTTTAGAGCAGGAGGAAAACTGGTATCCCTGAGAAAAACCTACCGAAGCAAGTTTGGACTGGCAACCAATTGTACATAAAGCGTCGAGACCGGATATCAAACATGCCACAGTCCCGTACTTAGTGGTGCAAAGCAAGGGAAGTACCGCTGCACTTCCTGCTTCCCTTGATGGCCAGCCTTTAAGTTTCAAGTGCCTATTGAAACATTTACTTCTTTTTTTGTCAGTTGGATCAAGTAGAGTAAACAGTAGATGGTGTTGTTAAGAATGACTACGTTGAAGAGATTAATCAGGATTAAGTAAACATTGTATAAACGTTTTTTAGATCTGACCCATATTTGTTTGCTGACTTGTGGAGATTTCTGCAACCACTGTTGCCTTTCTCAACACTTATGATAGATGAGTTTTGCAAGATTCCACATAATGTGTTTTCTTGTTGATTAGCAATTCATTAAAACTTGCATGAGAAGAAGCAGAAAAGTTAAAACTGTAAAGACACTTAACAGCAAGAAAGGAACCAATCCCTAATATTCACAAGTTGGCAATTACCAACCATGTCTTTGAGAAAAACCATGTGATATTTTTGCTTGAGGCCAGGATTGACAACATAGAAGGGGCAAGTATAAGCAAAAAGGAACCCGTCAAAATCAGAGGTAGGGCAACACCGTAAATAGAGATATGGAGCACTATGATGCTGCTTTAGTGTAGTTTTGCAGCTTTGTTGCTGTTTGACGTATATTTTTTGCAAAAACTTGCCGCTTCTGATTGTCACAGCGGCAAAGCTACATGTCGCTGAGATGATCGATATCGACAAAATTTTGTCGCATGACAAGATTTTTCAAGTTGAAATAAATTCAACTTTCAAAGCAACGTGAAGCAGAAAAGCGACAAAACTACAAAGTTACAAAAGTGTGAAACAACTCGGATGACAGAGCTGCAAAGCTACAAAGCTGCAAAGCGACAATAAGTATGAAAGCAGCATTACATTATGCATGTTTGTGATCAACAAGGAAACACCTGACATGAACTCTGACAACACCATTGCTGAGAAATGATCACCCAGCGTCAAGATTGACAGTTCCATCTTAAGTGTTGAGAAAGGGTCAGCCTTTGCTAAAACACCCATAAATAAGTGAACAAATTTGGATCAGATCTAAGAACCATTTCCACAAATATTCTAATGTGTTTTTAATATTTCTTCTTTGTCTACTCATATTTCAGAGCACAAATATAATTATACATGGATTCTGAAACATGGTACTACAGAGTCATTTGATGCAATTTGGTCGGAAGTTAGCCATTGCAGGGCATGCAGGACAGTATTTTGAAGTGCATTACGTACCAGGGCAACTCTTTTGTGATGTTTGTGACCAAAATCAAGGAAAATTTCAGTTTTTACTGTTCATAATGTACAATATCTGCAAGGTTAGTATTTTATTTTTTACAGGTTGACCCAAGAGGTTGTTAACATATTCCATTCAACCATACCTAAAAAATATAAAAATCTTCCCCAAGTTCAAAAATAAAGACCATTTAATGTTTTGTGATGTTTGTGACTTTAGAGAAAGTTGAGTTCTTGCTCTATAAGGAAGATGAAGAGAATATTTACATTTAACCTCCCATCCCGATACTCAATGACTGTTAAAAAGTTTTGTAGTGTAACATTGCATGACATTTATGACATGTTGAGGTGTAACGTTTCATGAAGTTTGTGACATGTAATAAATATTTGCATATTTTACATTGTTGATTAATTAAAGCATTGGTGATGTTTTATATAATAATTTCCTACCTTGCAATAATTATATAAACTTTTGTGTTTTGAATTTCTTCAAATCACTGATATATGGGGTAAAAGTATATTAAAGCATACTAAATGGAGTGTGCAATGAACTAGAATCTTTTCAATAAACCCATGGGATTATGTTTTAAGGAGGGTCATTAGTTAAAAAGGAGAAAATATAATTATTGGTGCAATTTTTACATCAAACCCCCTTATAAAGGTTCTTATTTTAACCCACTAGAGGTGTCTACATTTTTTGAAAAAATATTTTGTTAAGTATTTTCGAATTTCAACCTCGGTATCAAATAATATACAGCAGTATTATTTGTATGGCAATAACACCTGTAAAGAACCTGTTACGACCACAATTTCATTCAACAGAATCTTATCTAGTGACAGATCAGTGATTTGAAGTGACTCAAAACACACAAGTTTATATAGTTTTTGCAGGGTAGGAAATTATTATATAAAACATCACCAATGCTTTAATTAATCAACAATGTAAAATATGCAAAAGTCCATTACTTTTGGATAAATTTGGGATCAAACACATCATAAAACCTCCTTCTTTTAAATCGTACAATGAATTTCTCTTCATTTTCAATCTCCAGACAGTGTATTCCCAGGGGAAACAGGGTTTATATGGGTGGCTTTTAAAAAAAATCTTACTCATATTTTAACTAAATTGAATAGATAGGCCTAAATAAACATTGGATAAATAAAATGACACAATAAAGCCTAATTATGTTCAATCAATAACAAACCCATAATATTGGTGCATTGCACCGAGTATTTCTTGTATGATTTGAGATGTATACAAAAATTAATGTACTATGAGCAGGGATTCAAGTTTTCAGGAAATTTCCTGAATTCAGGAAATTTAACTGAAAATATCTTGTTTTCAGGAAATTTTATTTTTGACCTGTATAAAAGAATAGGAAAGTGTTCTTTTCCAGGAAATTATAGACTTTTCGGGAAATTTTGACGTCAGTGACTTGCATCCCTGTATGAGCACCCCCCCCCCCCCCCCGCAGTTTCCAATAATATCTCTCAACCAGACTGGACAGAAATAAGATGGGGACAAGATAATATTGGCCAAAATATATGGGATGGGATTGTTTCACCCTCCCCTTCAGCTCTGTTCAAAGTCATCAGGAAAAAACCAAACACATGGAAAACTTGCACGCCATCTGCTCAACAGAAACTTTACACGACCATTAAGCATGGAGAAACAGCAGTTACTTTGCCAGTCGCTGTTCTTTCTTCTGTCACTATGAGTTTACTTTGATAAAAAATTAATATCTTTGCTCGGTGTATGCATCTTTAAACTTAAAGTATACTTTATCATAAAAATCTTACTTTGAAAATTTGCCATGATTGAAAGTGTCCTTGCTTTTAGCCTTCAAAGGCCTAACAAATCAGTTTTTCAAATATAAAAAATACTGGGGATTTATAGTACGCTATGCCTCCCAGATTTGTAATTTCACTTGGCCTTTGCACACTTTACAGGTGTTCACAGACCTCTATGGCCCAAGTAAGCTCCATTCCACACCAAGCACCATTTCAGGTTCTGCGGCAACCTCTAGGAGCTCTTAACTTGATCAGTCCACATACGCATTATCGCTGCCTGGATCACCTCCTCAAGTTTCGTACGGGTTTCCATGAGGCAAAAAGCAGTTAGTTCCTTGTCCAAGGGAATTTCAAGCACACTCAACTTTTTGTTGGCACCAGCTGGGTTTGAACTCGGGACCTTCCGCACAGCAAGCTTGCGCCTTACCGTTTGAGCTAACTTGACTGCTTTCAATGGCAAAAATGTCATTTTCAGCCATTTTGGAAGGACTCTTTGCAGTAAATATAACAGGTAATTAGCCTGTTTGCCCTGTTATGTACTACAGTGTTTACGTAGTGTTCTCAATATAAGCGAACACAGGTAGATCAATATTTGCAAACCTAGCTAAACGCATGGCATGGTTTTGACTCATCTATGCATTGACATGACATTAACCTTTCATGAGGGATATGGACTCCCTGCTTAATAGAGGGTTTGCACACCGCGATACAAACCATATACTTTTACCGTTTTTGACGCCGTGTGTTTCAAGCTATTTGATGTTGGCTGTGTGTGCAGTATAACGTCACATAATTTAATTTCTACAACTTGTTTATCACTATAATTGGAAAATTCATTTATTGAAGAATTACGTATCTCCAGCTCTTGGTTAAATACTTCATTTAGCAAAAGGACTTAATGAGCTAGCTCCCAGCTGAAGCCAAATAATACCTTTAAATGCTATTTTTATACTTACGTTGCTTTACACTTTTAGGATCAATCAACATCTGCAGATGTTTCCACTGTAATGGAGGCATTAAAAACTGGGAACCATATGACAAACCATGGATGGAACATGCTCGCTGGTTTCCACATTGTGAATGGCTCGTATATCAGCGAGGAAAGCGTTATATAGATGGAGTTGTACATAACTTTTCGAACTTTCCACTTGAGGTATGTAAATTTTTTGCATGAGGAACAAATTAAAACACTTTCTTTCTGGATTAAGGGGAGACATGTAAACTAATCAGCAATAGCTTTCTGTCATCTGCACCAGTCGGCAATATTAACTTGGAATATCTGGCTGAAATGTATTCAATTTGATGCCTTCAAATCAAGGTTAATAGTACATAGGACACACAATAAAATGCATGGAAAAGGTGGGTTATTGACATTTTTATTAGAAAAATAGACTGTGTCGACCAGTCCAGATATATCTGAACCACGTTGCTGATCTGTTTATGTGTCTGCCCTAATGAAAAATTTAATAAGAAAACAACCAGCTCGGTAGTGTCTAATATCTCATCTCAATTGCTGCACTGTCAAGAACCACTTTGTATTTTTCAGTAAGAAAAAAAAAACCAGTGGTTTTGGCTCATTTACATCAACTGTCGCCTTCATCTCTTAGGGTTAGGCTATACTTGGCCTCCACATATTTTTAACAACCAAATATTTTGTGCTAAACTGCATGTGTTGAATTGAATCAAGGTAGTCATTGAACCAGCATCAAATGTTTGTTACGGTCTATACCTTTACTCTGATCATATTTATTTAGTGACGACATAACTTAATGTTTGGGAAAAAGTATACTTTAGCCTCCCAGATACTGGTACACAAAATTCAGACAATACTACATATCCGAATATTGTCCAGTTCTAGTTAAGTTTTTGTATTCCAGTATTGTTTGTCAAAAATACTAGGTGTATACCAGTATTGTTAAATTCATGTCGATATTCCAGTATTTTTGACGTTAAATAACAATTTTGATTAGTATTGTCAATATTCCAGTAATGTTGGTTGAAAAAAAAAATGTAAAGTCGTTACATACCAATTTTTGAGTTTTTATGGCAACTTTTATTATGAAATTCAAAAGCTATGTAGAATCTGACAAAGGAGCATTGTCCTTATAAACACATGACACTAAATTACCATCCAAAATTTTAGAGTTAGGGTTTACGATAAGGGGTAGGGTTAGGGTATATTTAGGGTTAGGATCGGGTCATGATTAGTGAGTTATGATCGGGTCACGGTTTGTAAGTTAGGGTCGTGTCATGGGTCAAGGTCTTGATAGTACCTAAGGAGTTCTTACATTGTAAGCATGGTTTAAGAACTTACAAAATGCACAACTAATAGTGCACACAACCACTCATTGTTAAGCATATGATGTGTACAATGTACTTACACTATGCAATCAACATGCTTCCTCCCTACGTTTGCCACGTCTTCTCACGTTTTAGAAAAACATAGCGGTTGTGGACTTATAAAAAACCTACAAATAAAAAATGCACAATGGGTTGTGACCAACACTTTATGGAATTCAAACCCTGGCTGGGCCCATAATGAAAATTTTGAATTTATTTTGCGCTTAGTTGTGTCATGATAATTATTGGTAAAGTGTGCTGGATGATGTTTAGTAAATTGCAAGTGGACCTCTCATTGAATTTAGATGTTGAGTGTTTTGGGTTGTTGTGATTCACACACAAAGATGTATTTATTGTAAGAAAGAGGGAATATCCGCTCAGGTAAGGTGTAGGATCCAGGTTTGAAATTTCCTGGGTCATAGTCATTGAAAATTGGGAATCCTTAGACAGCCGATTATTTTCTATAGCCCTGAATTGAATCCTTACCATCAGATTAAAAGGTGAGAGCACTAATGCAAAGATCAAATGAGGACTTTCTTGCTAGGTCTACATACAAGTGAAGAGCCATGCTGAAATGTTTAGACAACTGAAAATTTATGTTTATGTTTATTATTATTCAGCCAGTTGAAGATGTTAGACAGAATCGAGCGAGAACAACACCACTTCCAACACCCAACATCGGAACTGACGTACAAAGCAATAGGAAAGAACCAGAGACAGGGACATTGGAGAAAACTTCTGTCAAAAAGTCATGTAAGGATGCTTTTGATTTAATTTGACAAATAGGTAACCGGGATGAGACCCCAGAAAAGGTTGAACTGACCATCGGTGTATAATGTCATACATTTGGTGTGAATTTGCAGAAATCACTCCACTCCAGTGCATATCTCCATAGAGTCTGCAGTAACTTGCGCATGTAGAAGTATGTTTTAAAAAGTACAAGATGGGTCGAGACAAGGGGCAGAACCATCTTTTTATGATGATTGGCTGATTCCAAAGGAATCTAATGCTAAGATATCGATCTGGCAACATTGGTTCTAGGAAATCATCAGTTCAATCTAAGTGTTGAGAAAGGTTAAGTGGTAACCTCTCAACTGCAGGAACATCCATTTGAAATACAGGGGCTCTATTAATGCTTATATCAAGACTATATCAGTTCCAAAGACCTCCATTTTCAAAGAAAAAGACCAAGAAATGTGTTTTCTAAAGTTTTTTACTTAATTGTGAGTGATTTTCAGCTCAAATAGTTGTATTTTAATGGGGGGAAATCAGTTCCATAGACCCTATTTTTGACCAAAATCGGTCCCTTAAGATCCTATGTTGGATATCGCGGATATTACATACCTATCAAAAATGTATAAATACTTTAAGAATGAGAATACTTTCTTGCACTAAAATGTTAACATTTAGAGAGAATGATTCTAACCATCCTTTACATTTAAACAGCAATATCTGACCAGGTAGAAAAACTAATGAGGAACAAAGTTACCGAAACAGTACTATCCCTGGGATATGATCCTCGCTTAGTGAGAGCATTGATTCGCATCCGATTGAATACATCACAGATACCATTTACCAATGCACAAGATCTTCTTGAAGCCATTTTTGATGCAGAAGATAATGTTGACGTTTGGACTGAAGACTTGATGAAAGGAGATTCTCCAACAAGTACAGCAGGTAAGAAGTATTTTTAAAAATCATGAGTAATCATGTTATTGCATTTTTGCTTATAATGCCTCACAAAGTCAATGGTCATGGAATTTGGGTTCAATCTCTGGCAGAGGACGCATATGATCATAAGGTCTAGTGATGCAGCTTGTGCCTATGCTGTGGCCAGAGGCTCCCCTACCATTGTCTCCTTCAAGAAGTCAATCAAAAGTCACCTTTTCCCCAATTAGTTGGTTGTGTCCTCTTCCTTCCTTTTTCCTTCTCCTTCTGTTTCTCAGCGCTTTGTATCCTTTTGGTTAAAAGGCGCTTTACAAATACCAGTGTATGTATGTATATAGAAAAAATGGTTTGTTTATTCATATTCATTTTTAAATCTAATTATCATCTGGACTATTAAAAATACAGAGTATGTTTAGGGAATATAAGATAAGATTAATTGTTTTGCCTGCCATCTATCATCTCATAATGGATGGGCATACATTATCTATGGTTGCCCCCAAAGGGGGTGCCAATTATGAAAAAATAATGTACGCCCATCCATTATGAGACAATAAATGGCAGGCAAAACAATAAATATTATGTTTTATTCTCATTCTTAGTAAAAAAAATTGAGACATTTTAAGATCAAGAATGAAGTTAATTATATATCAAAAGTTCTCGTATACAAATCCAAATAAAATTGGTACTCACGAAATATTTCGACTTTTCCCGTCGGGAGTCTTGATCACTCTGCACTGTTGTTGGTGCGGTGTTTCTAGATGTTAACATTCCTAGTTCGACTGGATGACGTAATAGTCGAACTTAAGGAATGTTTGATGACTTGATCGTATATATTTGGTCAAGTTTGTATGCCCCCTCGTCTTTGTTCATGGTCTTTGATCCTCGGCTTCTTATCCAAATAGCTTCCTTTAGCCAGCGAGTAGTTTTGTCTGATTCTAGATCAATAACTTTGGCCTCATCCCACCCAATAATATGGTTATGATTTGCTGCATGTTCAGTGATTGCCGATTTGAAAGTTTCTGAGGTGGATGATTTTCTTTGGGCTCTCGTAAATGTCTTTGTAGTTTGTTTTTCAGTTTCAACACGATGTTCTGAAAGTCTTGTTTTGAACAAACGGCCCGTCTCCCCAATGTAAGATTTGGGGCAGCTCTTACATGGGATCTCGTAGATTGCATCAGCTGTCTGGAGGGGGTCGCGTTTGTCCTTCGGGTGGACCAACATATTCCTCAAAGTTTTGTGAGGCCTCAAGGCAGTAGAGAAACCATGTTTTTAAAAATTCTGGAGAGTCTTTCAGAAAGTCCATTAACATACGGGATGACGACCAGCCCTTTTGATTTAGATTTACTGTCTTTGTTGTTAGATTTCGGCTGCTTTGGTGTTTCATGATCATCCTTCACTTTGTCAATGGCCCATTCCGGATATCCACACTGTCCCAGTGCTTGGCGAATTTCCTCTTCCTCAACTTTCTGGTCGCTCTCTTCTGTGACAATGGTGTGATTTCGGTCCAGTAAAGTTCGTACAACCCCAAGTTTTTGGTGGAGTGGGTGGTGAGATTGAAACTGAAGGTATTGATTAGTGTGAGTCGGTTTACGGTAGATGCTTAGTTTCAGTGTGCCATCAGGTCTACGAATGATCTTGGTGTCTAGAAATGCTATGCTGCCATTATCTTCCTCCTCGAAAGTAAACTTAATACTCCCTGTGGGGTCGACTTGATTCAGATGTTCAGTGAGGTGTTCTGCTTCTCCTTTCTTGACAATTTCTAACACATCATCCACATACCGCTTCCAGATCTTAGGTTTGCAGTGGTCAGGGGCTGTGGACAACGCTTCTCCTTCAAGCCACTCCATGTACAGATTGACGGCTATGGGGCTAAGAGGGCTGCCCATTGCGACGCCTTTCTTTTGTTGGTAGATGATGTCCTTAGAGGTAAAGTAGGTGGTGGTAAGGATAAAAGTAGTAAGCTCCATCAGATCATCCACCGTCAGCCTGGTTCTTTTTGCTAACGTTTTATCGTGATTCAATTTCTCACGGATGATGTTGAGGGTCATATCGACGGGAGTGTTCGTGAAAAGAGACACAACATCGTGGGACAGCAAAATTTCGTTTTCATCGATGCAGATGTCTTTTAAATCCTCGGCCAGCTGTTTGGAATTCAGAACATGATGGCTAGTCTTTCCCACGATAGGGCTGATAATGTCTGCTAAGGAGCGGGATACGTTGTATCCGATCGAGCCCGTGTAAACATTCCTTAAGTTCGACTATTACGTCATCCAGTCGAACTAGGAATGTTAACATCTAGAAACACCGCACCAACAACAGTGCAGAGTGATCAAGACTCCCGACGGGAAAAGTCGAAATATTTCGTGAGTACCAATTTTATTTGGATTTGTATACGAGAACTTTTGATATATATTGAACTATGAACAATCCTGATGAATCTATTTCAAGAATGAAGTTAATTATTTCCCCCAAAACAAGAGACATCATCGTGGTAAATCGTACAACCCTATTCAAACATAAAACATTCCAATTCAGGTAAAGAATTGCGCGTCAGATGTGTGTGTACATCTACACCGCGCCGCAATTTTCAACTCGCGGGCCAACTGCTAATAACGCTAACTCGCTGTCATATATTGTCTAATAATAGATAGTCAATTATTGTTTATAAGGAAGTGAATTCACACTCATTGACTAAGAATAAACAATATTATCATGTGACAAGAACTAGCAAAATTTCAGCGCTGAGATTGTTGTTTTCTTGATGTTCAACATCTAAATATGGAGTACTGGAACTGTTTTCAGATTTTTAAGATCCTAGGAGTTTCTTTTAATCAAGTCATTTACAAATTTTTATTTATTAATTTAAAAAAAAAACAGTTGGCAGGTCTGGGTAGATTTTGTCAGGTTTATTCGGTATGGACAAACAAACAATATTTTTAATCTTACCAGTGTTAGAAATAACCTTTTTCTGAACTCCCTGACAACCCTTCAAATTGTATTACATATTAAAAATGAGGACAACATTGTATTGTTTTTGTCTCGCCTGAAAGTTTTCAGAAGAGACATAGCATTCCAATTTTCTGTCCGCCGTCCGATGTCCGCCGTCCACAAATTTTGTCCGGAGCAAATCTCAGAAACCGCATTCCCTACATTAATGATATTTGGTGACTGGGTAAACCCGGAGCTGAACTGGATCCAGCAACAATTTCAGCGCATAATATGCTAATTAAGTACCTGATTTGTGAAATTTGGTGGGTAGGTGAGGGTAGGCTTGTGCCAGCTGCAATTTGAGCGCAAAATATGCTAATTAAGTACCTAATTTGCATAATTTATGTATAAAATGTTGCTTATTTTCAACTTTGTCTGATTTCAAAGGTTAAGGTGTCAAATTGTTCCTCTTGGACCAGTATTCAACAGTGTCAAAAGTGACCCTGTCGTCCGACCACTCCCTTGTTCGTCTTGGACCAGCGATCAAAAATGTCAATAATGACCCCGTCATCCGACCTTTCCGTTGGGGTCAAATTTTC
>JXSR01S075349.1:46006-94474 GCA_000969725.1 Ophiothrix spiculata | reverse complement strand
CTTATAGAAAAACCAATGAAATTATTCAACTCCTCATATTTTTAATATTTTTGAATTATATATATACATCTGGGTACAAAGAATTTTGATACAGCAAGTATGGAAAAAAAATGTGGGAAATATTTAACTTAACAGAAACGCGCATGGGTTACCAGAAACAAACTTGTTTGTTTTTGGCCTTACATGAAGAGTGCCCATACAAACTTACCACTGTGATTATTTTATCAAAAACAAAGAAATGTTTAAATTAAAAAAAAAATTATCCACCTCTGAATTTAGGGTTATATTTATGAAATTCCATTTGGCAGCTGAATGACACTGTTGCTTTGATCTAGATATATGCCTGGTCAAATTTTATCCATTATAATTTGATATATGCTCTTTTTGAGATGAAAAACTCAAAATAAAAGAGAAACATGTCTTATAATTATTGTCCAAAAGTGATATTTTAAAGAAATTATAGCCAAGGAGTATAGAAGTTGGAGAAGGGACTTTAAAATGTGTTTGCACTATTAATTAGATATGCATGTTTTCAAATTTTGGAAAATCATGGGCAATCCCTTTAATCATGTGTTAATATCTGCAAATTGGTGCTAGATACTTTAATACTTTTTGGAAATCAATTCAGTTTTTTTCCTGTGTATAGAGAGATTATTCTCTATAAGCTATGTATTTCAACTCTCTGTAGTATCATGGAGAAAAAGATTGATCTTTGTTTGATAAACCTGGCTGTTACTTACTTTTAAGGCTACTGTCCCTTTTTATGAGTAAGATGAAGGAATGTCATGTTTACTGCAAGTTTTTGCCTATACACATATGAAAATGTCACAATTTTTGGCATACATGAGGGAAAGTCTCATATTATAGTCTTATAGATGAGCCTTTGCTAGTGATTTCATTTCCCAGACAAGTTCAAAGTTCAAAATGGTGTCAACAGAGTACTTCAAAAAAGTTGACACCTTTTTTTGCTGAAACCTCATAATTTCATAATGTTTGTAGAATTCATTTTTTTCAAATCTACATTCCTCTGTATCTGCCTAATATTAGCAATTTGTTAAATTTATGTGTAAAGTGACCATTCCATCAAGGTAAAAATTGCTATTTTTATGTAAACAAAAGAGAAAATATGGCTTTGTAAAGTTTATATTTTAGATTTCACTTCACGATCTCAAGTCTGCTCAGTTGGCTGAGCAGTTCTTTCCATGCTTAGTAATACATGATTAAACCCCACCAGATGCCGTGGTTTAAGTACCCACAAATACAGTGGAAACTATTTCTCTTTCAAAAAAAAGTAATTCTTGTTTGCATTTTTCTGTAGAGTCAAAGTCATGTAGCCTTAAAGGGATTGGCCTAGATTCTTCCCACTAATTTTTCACCTGCATATTTTTTACATGAATCAGTAGGACATGTTTATAGTAATATATCCTACCAATAATTTTCCATGCTTTTGAGGAATATTGGAGAAAATCGCAATTCTTGACCAATTTAATTTTTTCCTTCCGGCGGCAAAAAATGGAGTGAAAACAGTGTTTCTAGTTTAGAATCTTAAAAATATATTGTTTCTACACCTGTGATGGGTAAGCAATTTATTTTTGATGGAATTGTTTCTCTTTTAATGTGTATTCAATAAGTGATTTTGATAATTCAGATCAGAATGCATTGTGGGTAAAATTTACGTTTTGGACAGGGGATATACAAACTCAATCCCTCCATTGATAACTGTACGAATGGATTTTGGCTTTTCTGAAAGTTGTATGATATTGATTGCAAGAAAAATCACTGAAAGTTTTTAGGCATATGTAGTAAATCTTTGATGGTTATTTTAATATCTTAGAACATTCATCAAATTCAAAAACATTCCAAAACAAGTAAAAGTGGATTTTTGTAAAAGTGCAAAGTTCACTTCCATTAAAATACTGTGTGTGGGCCATGCTGTATATCCCCTTGCGTTTTTACCCACAATGCACTATTCATTGGTGTTTTCTGAATTTGCGAACTCACTTATTATCTCCAGGAGCTTGTTTGATCTTTTATCTGGTAAATCCATCTGAAGTACAAATGTAGTATTTAGAAAACACAGGAAAGTCATACCACCATCACAGAATGATATATTGCAAATTAATTCTCTCCCAATTTGAGCCATTTCTGTGTACATTATTGTACTATTTTGGATGTTACCACACTTTTAAGTTTTATCTAGAGCATTTCCATAAGTTTTTAATTCTAAGTGGAATCTAGGCTAGTCCCTTTAAGTACACAAAGCCAATTTTCAGTTTACAAAGTGTGTGAAAGAGACGACCAGTGTCAGATGATATGATCTGTATAGCATGTTAAATATATGTTAAGTCTTTTTCCACAAAGTTTAACTTTATTATATACTTCCAATTTTTTGTACTCAGAATGCTTATTAAAACAGTATCTGAACTTACATCTTGAATGTTGTGTGACTTTTGTAATTATTAATCAATCAATCAATCAATCAATCAATGATACAAGTACTTGCATAACATGTATACCCCATAAAGGAGTCTATTCGTACAGGGGACCCACGGCTTTACGTGACTGTCCGACCACGTAGCAAGTAGAGTAAAGTTTCTTGCTCAAGGAAACAAGGAGACGAAAACAGTTAGAATTAGACAAAAAAACTTGTTTTTGGTACCCAAACATTCTGGAAAGCTTTACTAAAATGTGTGTTTGTAAAACTTTAACAATTTTACTTTTCTCAATTTGATAAGCAAAAACAAGTCATAAAATCAGTTTTAGTAACAATGCATTTTTAATGGCAATATTTCTACAAATCAGCAAGCAATAGCTTTTGCTCTTCCCTCAAGCTGACTGAAAATGAGCTTGACTTATTGCAATAAAATAGAGCATGTTTTCTCTTTCCAATTAAATACCAGAATGCAACACTGACGTAAGGCCAATTTTTATTTCAAAAATGAGTTATACCTGCACAGAAGAGTCTTTCCTATAGATAGGGCTACCTTATGTGAGAAAGACTGAAACACCACAACCTCTCCAAAGAGTCATACAATATGACAAAATTGATGGAATTGGGTCAGTGTTGCATTCATATGCTGTGTAATTGAAATTACATAAGTAGTGGAAACCATTTTCCCAGCCAAATTTCCCCTTGGAAATTGTGTCAGGTGTGGGTTTTTCAACATGACTCGGATCACATGCAAAAATTTAAAATCGGCAGTCTTATTTCAAAACTGCGGTCGAAAAAACAATTTAACAAACAATTTCATGTCAAATATGGAAGATTCTGGTTTTCCGATATAATTTTTAGTGAAATTTGGCCCAGAGAAGCTGAATATGAGCACAAATATATTATTGCACAAAATATTTAGTAAAAATGAGGTCCCAACCCTCATGTACTTAAAATGTCATACATACGCCACATTTGAATGCAACAATAACCCAAGTCCATAGTCTAAAATGACCCCCTGCAAAGTATTACAAGCACATACATTGTTGAAAAATCATATCCCGTATGGCAATTGGGTTTATTAAAGATAGATTGTGAGCCACATTAACATAATTAAAACATGGGGCCTGCTATTAAGTTTTCATTTTTCTCAAAAACTACCACAGTCGACTTGGGTCATGATTGTATTATGGGATTCAATTATATTCCTGATAGTTTGGTTAAATATTGCAATTCAATATGTCGATCCTGAGTTTCCCAAGGGGAAATCAATCTTTGCTAAAATGTTATCCCACGATGCACTGATAAAGCATAACGATGCACCCAGATAGACATGAAATTGATGGGAACTACCACCCATCCTAAACAACAAATTCAAATTGCCCACTTTTATGTATATGAATTACAGAATCTAATGTCACAGTAATTTAGTTTTATTGGCAAACTTGTGTTTTGGCAAAAATATTAGTAAAGATTGATTTCCGGTTGGGAAACCCAGGATCGACGTATTCAAAGTAAACAAACTGAAGTATTATAATACTGTGTAGGCTATCCAAGGATACCTGGGGTCGATTTCAATAACATTACGATGCATCGTAGCTAACGAAGGGTTCAGCTCGTAACTACAACTAGATATCACAAAGACATGAAAACCCCCCAGTTTGGTGAGTCAGTCGAGGGAAAAGGCCCATTCGGGCATCTTGACACAAAAAATATAGAAAAGAAAGGGGAGTAGAGTAAAAAAAATCAAAAGAAAAGAGAAGAAAAATGGTTTTAAATATTTTGAAAATCATTGAAAAACTTGAATTTCCCTTAGTTTTTGGTAATTTTAATGTGAAAAAGCGAAAATTTTTGCGTGCTTTGCGCGAACTTTCATGTATTATCAATATTCAGTCAAAATTTGCCAATTTTTAGCTGAATTAACAAAAAAATTCGCGCGCTACGTGCGCACTTCAAAGTTACATAATTTTGCCTCCGGTCATTCGGGGGAAACCGATGGTTGTGCCGCCCCACTCAAAAAATCCTGGGCACACCACTGTCGTAAGGTATATGAGTTATGCATTAGAAAAAGAAAACCCTTTGTTAACGTTACGTGGGGTCACGAGGTGGTCTTAGCTAACATTGGGTTTTGGTCTTGCGTTGTACGTGCGTGCAATTGCCTTGAATGTTGAATACATGAGCACGATGTGGCATTTTCACTAAAGACTTATTTTTAAGTCTCATGGACTTGTTAAAATAGGATTAAAAATAAGTCAGTCAAAAAGACTTATTTCATATAATTCCTGTATTATTAAAAAAATTAAGATTAACCCTCGTCTAACCAAGAAGCGTGGTGGTGTTTGCAACCCCCTAAAAGTTTCTTCCCTGCAGCATAAAAACGCAAAAGCAACCGACTCCAGGCATTTGAATCTCATTTACATCCTTTGAGGTCATTTTAATGACAAGCTTAGGAGGGGGGGTACCACCTAAGATGGGGTTAGGGTAGGCTGTCAAGGTTGGAGTGTGAGGGGAACCCCGGAAAGTCACCATTTTGAAAAATGTATGCATGCTACACAAGGCTTAGCAGTGGGACAAAATTCAGATATAAAGTTTATTGGTAATGAATCACTAGCAGATCAATATCTCTTTCCACTACACTTAATTTGCATAAAGAATGGAAACATGGTATTGAATACTTTACTTTCAATTAGACAGCATGTGTATGCAAGACTGACCATCGGAAGGCCTGTGTTGAGGCAATACCTGAACGGTAAAGTTGTAAAAAAAAAATCAGTAACCCGATTATTTCGGTGTCTTTACTCTTAAATAAATCTATTGAATGTTTAAAATGAAAAGAAGTGAAGAAAAAAAAAAGATTCCCCGCGGACTCGAACTCGGCCGCAGAAAATGATATGACGCTGGATATGACATTGGTCTGACACAAATTTATCATGCACGGCGCTTCAGACCACTCGGCCACACTTCTCGATGTGAGCACATGCGAATTTAATGTTGACCGAAAAATGGGAACATTTCACTTTTAAATGGCCAAAGAACCTAGCATAAACATTATATCAACGAGTTTGTTGTTGATAATGGTGCTCACTGGTGGGATCAAGACATGAAGGTGTTTAAAGATTAAAATAATTGCCAAGATACTGAATAAAGTTCATGTTACGTTCGGCAGCGTCGTAGCGAGGGTGTCAGGCGCCCGGGGCAAGAATTGAAACTGGCGCCCCCCCCCCCACCGATGGGCAACTTGAAAAGGTACGCCCCCCCCCGAAAAAAAAACTCCTCTCTTTTGGCTAAAATGGGTAATTTCTGCTAAAATTTGCCTAAATTTTTTACCAGCACGCGAGGCGCGCAAAAAGTTTTTGCTTTTTTTGCAGTTATATTTACTTATTTAAGCTAAAAAGTACCGAAATCTTAAGGGCGCGCAGAGCGCGCAAAAAATTTAGGCAAACATTTGCTAATTTCAGCAGTATGTCCCCTGTTGTTGGTCCAATTATTTTTCATGTAGAGGGGATTTGGCGCCCCCCTAGAGGTGGCGCCCGGGGCAACTTGCCCCCCCCCTAGCTACGCCGCTGACGTTCGGTAACGTTTGTGACCTCGCAGGGAAATGATTTTTTGTTACAAATGAATTTTTTATTACGATTTTCAGAGATGATTGGTAACATATTTACCAGTAGTTCATAAAAGTGGTAGGAAAATTCTATCGTCTGGATTTCTTTTAATGCAATGTTTTGATTGGTAAAGTCTGGTAATGTTTGTGACATTTTGGTGTAACTTTTTGGTAACGTTTGTGACATTTTTGAATGAAAACATGTGCTCATTCATGCACGGGTAGAAAAAATTCAAAATTTCTGATTAGAAAATACTTTTCACATACCGAGTAACAAACGTATGACTGAAAAAACTGCTCATATGGTCGAATAAAAAAGCTGATTATTTGCTTGAAATCAAAAAAGGTTTAGTTTTCACTGGAATGAGCCACTTATAGTTCAATATAAATTTGGCCAAAACAATACTTCGTGTCGGTCTGTTTAATTCTGGCAGTTACGCCTGCGCGATGCACAAGGGCTTTGGATCGGTATTGTGCATAGTAATTACCTTTTGCGCTATGCAGTATGTTATGCAAAACTGGCGAAAGAAATTATTAATGAGGACTTCATTCTATGTTGCTATAGCCTGGATCCAGACTTGAAGGGGCTAAAGTCTATGTACTGTATTTCTAGTATCACCATGGGCTACCATGCATGGCACTCTATTGGTTTCATTTGTTTACAAGGTTTCTATAAATACATTGGTCTATCTTGTTCCCATCTTGTAAGGCACAGAAATTCAGAATCCAGAGTAGAACATTAATGATATGACCTTATTCAGGGCAACTTGTAGGATTTAGGACGTATAGTTATTAAGAGAAAATTAACTGGGTACTTCAAGTGAACATTTGAATTCAATTATTTATCAGGTATTAGGGTTTTCTATATAACTTTTCTTTTGGGTGAGGTGGGGTAGCTTGTAGATGTTGATGGGAGCTGGTATTTACTATCATCTTGTAATATTATGGGGGTGAACTTGTTAGACCTACACTGTACTTTTAATGATTTTAGGATTTGCAACTATTAAATTGAAGTTTTCTTATATATCTTGCTTTTGTAACTTGTTGGCCTCTTTGTTTTAACTATTTATTTTGCAGGCTTATTAGTGATTTAATTTTTTTGAAATTTACAATAAAAAGCTGAAATTCACATAGAACTATTGGCTTTCTAACTCAGACAAATGCACCACAAGGACTTGAACCAAGTCTAATGTTGCTATTGTTGAACATGTAATGCAATTCCTAATTTCGTCATTGTGAAGAATCCAACTCCATTGATTTTGATGTATTTGGTATCAAATTAATCCTTGATAAATATAATATCTCGGCTTGGTCATAAGATTGTACTGATGATTAAAATAATTCAAAAAAACTTACCTAGAACGACTATGCAGTTACGATATTCATCTGCAAAAACCTTTTCAGCATTGAAAATGTTAACTTCTTGAATCGATATCGTGACGTCAAAATGGAAACATTTGTATAGCCGTGGCTGCTTTCAAGAGACTGTCGTCACACGTGGTACAAATGAGTACATTTATCGATGAGCACCGGAATTTTGTCTCGATATCAGTTGTTTCTAAGGTTTGTGGCTATGAGGCTGAAACCTGCAGGGCATATTAGAATTATCATTTTCCTTCTTCATTTGCAAAAATTTCCGATGAAATTTAGTTATTTAAAAAATTAAAAATTTAAGGTGGTGGGTTTAATACAAAACAGGCTTGGTTAGACGAGGGTTAAAAAATAAATCGACAAGAGACTTAGAAAGCAATTAATAAGCACACAAGAGCCTTAATTGTGTTTTATTCTATTAGACGTGGTTTCAAATCCGACACGTTTTGTCATTTCAACAAGTCTCCATAGGTTTAATTCTTAGTTTTAAACAGTTGATTTTTTTTATACTGGGTAGGGAGTGGCAACGGGTACGCCGATGAAGGTATTGATGGGTTTCCCCCTCTATGACTTGACCATGGTTTGAGAGAAGGAGGCAGTTTGAGCTGTATAACGTTGTTCCAAGAGATACATCCGAATCGATCCAAACCTCTTCGCTGAGCTCCAGCTCAGAGAGACTCCTCGAAATACCAAAAGTTCAAGTTTATAGTTTAAGAAATGCTTCATTTAAAATGTGTTTGATTGAAAAATCGGACTTAAAATAAAATATTTACAGTCATAAAAAAGTCATGATCTTCCTGTGTTAATCGTTAATAATACATTTTATGGATAAAGGAAGAGACAACAGTGAGGTGCACGAAGGCGATGATGGCTTCGTGCACAGCGGCGTAGCTAGGGGGGGCAAGGGGGGCAAGTTGCCCCGGGGGCCACCTCTAGGGGGGCGCCAAATCGCCCCTACATGAAAAAAATTGGACCAACAACAGGGGACATACTGCTGAAATTAGCAAATCTTTGCCTAATTTTTTTGCGCGCCCCGCGCGCCCTTAAGATTTCAGTACTTTTTAGCTTAATTTACTAAATATAACTGAAAAACGTAAAAATTTTTGCGCGCTGGAAATTTTTTTGGCTAATTTTAGCAGAAATTACCAATTTTAGCCAAAAAAGAGGAGGTTTTTTTTCAAAGCTGTTGGCATTTTTCCGGGAGGGGGTACCTTCCGCTGTTCGTGCATGGATCTAGAGGAAGTTGGGACATTTGCTTTTGGTAACCTGGACTAATTTCATAGTAGAACACCGACTTGACAGAGAAGAACTCAGCTAGGCGCTCCCTTCTTTGGCGAGAACAAGCAGTTGATTTTATATGTTTATGCCTTTTCCTTAGGAACATATCTCTATCTCCCCGTGCTCCGACCCATCACCATCTCCTCCTATCCTCTTCGACTATCTCATCTATCGGTCGTTTCTCTGAAGCCTCTAGGCTTATTCTCCGATAAAGTGTGCAACTTTGCCGTTTTGGTGTCGTTCGTGTTGCTTGTTTAAAGTTGTTAAACCTATTACAAATGATTTGAGTGGTTTAGGTGATACATTAGAGTCACATCAGTAACATATGTGAAGCTAAACAATTTATCATTCCGGGAAAGTAGATAACGATTAATCTGAAAATGCAAAATCGTTACTTTTCCCCATGTCGCCAGCCATACTTTTTATGTTTTATGTGCCCCCGTTCCTAAAATATTCGGGCATATCGAACGCAATGCACGCTATTTAACAGCCCGTAATAGGTATTGATAATGACATATAAAGTTTAATTATATTAAGTATTTGATATGGCATGAGCTTTTTAAAGCATGTCGCCAATATTGCAAACAGATACGAAGCATATTCTAAAATCGATAACAAAGTGTGAAAATAAATTTGTTGATGGATGATTCCGCATTAGGTTTATCAAGTAAACTTCAGTGTTGAATAACATATATGTTATATCGGAGAATGAGCCCTCTAAGTTAGCTATGTTGAGGTCTCTAAGTTTATTATAGCCATGTTTGGAACTACAGCTACAGCTGAATTCATCTTTGCTCGAATCTTTTGGAGATAAAATTTTGACAGCTGTATATAAGTTGCACAAATCAGTGCGAAATCGGTGCGCAAAACGCACGTTGTAGGTACCAAGCACGTGCCGACTCGGTACGGTGAACGTAAGTTCTTGGTGCTCAATGAACTGTTGAACTAGTCAATGACAGAGTAGGCACGGAGCACATACGTTCAACGTGCGGAGCATTCACGTGCATCGTGCTTCGTTGGAAGAAGACGTGACTGCTGAAAAAATATCAGACTCAGGAAATTCGTACGTTGCACGTGCGTTGCACGTACGATGTTCGTACGATGCACGTGCGTTCAACGTACGTGTGGAAAAAAAAACGTAGCAAGGACGCAGAGAAAGTTCCTCATGGACTAAAAATGCACGTCGTGTCTGCGTGCTCCAAAATCGGTACCGAGTCAGAACCGACAACGTACGTTTTGCACGATTTTTCTACGTTTTTGCACGCAGACAGCACGTACGTGCACGTACGACGGGTTGTGACCACCGCTTTACGGCGTGCCGCAGCATTTATTCAAGGGGCGGGGGACTTTGAAGTTACAGGGATGTTTCTTGGCTATCTGGAGAGCCTTTCAAGTAGGTATGGTGGGTTTAAAAACAGGTCATTTTGGTCCCAGGATTTTTGTGTGATGCATATAAAAAAGGAATCACAATTAAAATGGTGCCATTTGGTAGAAACATTTTGAAAGGAACAGGTCAGGCCAATCATTGTTATTAAAATTCATTGAAAATTGTTACCAACAGGGAATGAAAAAAGAGCCCACTGTTACAGTACTGAGTACAAGGAACAACTTGTATGTGTCAGAACATAAAAAGGAGGTCATAGGGGACAAGTAGGTTAGTAGGTACTCCATTATCATTTTGGTATAGGTGTGCGGCCCAAAACCAAAAATGGGGCATAAAGACCAAGTCCCATATTCATGAAATCCTGCTAACTCTAGTTGGCAACTATATAGCCAATTATAAACTTGTCAAATTCTGACAAAAGGTTAATTGCCAACTAGAGTTAGCAGGGTTTCATGAATATGGGCCTAGGCACATCAAAAATTACGAGCTTAAAGAAGAGGTTTTTGGAAAATAAATAGGGTTTAAAGTATGATTGGCCAAATTTGAAGCTTTAGAAGGGATATTTTGCGTAAAACTCTAAAAGGGCAAATTTTGTTCCATTTGTGATTATCGTTGAAAAGGGAAAAAGCGGTATTTAAGAACTGAAATAGGTGTTTTGGGACCAGCTGAACGAGCAGTCTATAGGGCACAGGGCCACATATCCAGTTTCAAGGGTGAGTAGCTCCCCACCCCGGCCCAGAAAAGTGACCCAAGGACCTGCTTCAGGTCACTGACGGCATCTGGTCGATGGGCCCGCTAAGGGACGGTGATGTCTACATTGAATCTAATGCTTTCCATTGTCTTATTTACTAAAACACATATCCTAGTAAGGGCCCTTTAAAATAATGCGTCAAGTAACTTAAATAATGCATGTATCAATAAACTGAGGCTGTAAGGTGGGGTATGAATGATTTTAAGTACGTTTTTCAAGGCCCTAACTTGATTTAAATATTGTGAGGGACCCTATTAAGCCAGTCCAAATGAAATAAGATTCACTTGTCCGAAAATGAAATAAGGTTCGTCAGTCCGAAAATAAAATAGGGTCCGCTAGTTTTGTTGATTAGCAACCCGAATTTGTTTCGGACTAGCGAACCTTATTTCATTTTCGGACTAGCGAGCCTTATTTCATTTTCGGACTAGCGAACCCTTTTTCATTTTCGGACTAGCGAACCCTTATTTTCGGACTGGCGAGCCTTAGGATTACCGGGCCTTTTAAAATTTCGAACTAGCGAACCCTATTTTTGGACTGACGGACTTTTTTTGACTGACGGGGGGGGGGGGGGGGGAAAAAAAATCGAGCGAGAAATCGAGACAGCAAGCATGGCAAGCGGGAAAATAGGGAAGGACAAGAAAAAACGAGAGAGCAGCTGCAAGACTGCTAGACAGGAAACGTGGGGAAAAGCAGAAAATCGTGTCAAAAGACTGAATTTATTTTTGGTGTACGAAAATTGGGAAGAAATGTGCACACGCATAGGCCTTCCATGGAGAAAGCTGAAAGAATTTCAATCATTTTACATTCAAAAAGGGTACCTATAATTACATCCTAGGTTCACATCTCAAGTTCTGGTCGATGCATTTTTATAAAGTGGAAGATCTGTCTAATTTTGGGCTGGCACTGAGTGGTGAACTTCAACAAAACAAGCTCAGCATCAGGCCCGTAGCCAGGATTTTTTCAAGGGGGGTGCGAATTTTCAAAAAGTGGACCTTTTGGAGGAAACAATTTCGTTTTGGTCGACCCAAAACTAATTTTAGTGGTTTTGACAAAGTGACAAGCAAAAAAAAATAAAGGGGAAAAAAGGGTTTTCAGTAGTTTTTTAAGCATTTTGTTTAGTATTTTGGTAAAAACGGCCTTCCATTTACATCTTTTGGCGCTTTAGGTCCTCTTTTGGGGGGTATTTAGGGAATTTTTGTGGACCTTTTTTGTACATTGTCAAATTTGGGGGGGGGGGGGGGGGTGCGACGCCCCCACCGCACCCCCCTGGCTACGGGCTTGCTCAGCATGCTCAGGTCCGGACATGTACCCAGATAGCAAAGTTAGTTGGTAACTTCGCTCAACTTTGGCCAACATTGGTCCATCATTGGGCAAACTAACTTTGCTATATGGGTGCTTGTGGGACGTTCAATGGGCGGGGCCCACCAGTGATGTGTAGATGGATGTAGATTTCTGCTGACCATGTTTAATACACGCTTGGCCTTAGATACACAATACCAGTAGTTGATTTGACTGTCCCATTTCAAGTTACTTGATATTTGAATTCCCAAGTAGGGGTGTGAGTCCGTTTTGCAGAAGGGGTCCCAAGGAGCAAAGTGTTAAAGTATGGAGTCACCTAATTTATAGGTATGGGTAGATTGATTTCCAGCATTGTGATTTTTATTACAAAGCATTTTTGGTGTTAAAGTTTATCTGCCATGTTTTTACCATAAGTGGAGTTTATCGAGATCGATTTGCAAGCAGGAAGCATCAGAGTTGTTGTGGATGGGTCTATACATTACACAGTCGTCCGCAAATAAACAAACCTCAGAGGAGATGTTAACAGGGAGGTCGTTTATAAACGATAAGAACAAGAGCGGACCGAGGACGGTGCCTTGCATGGGGGATGCTTGATCGTACTGGCACCCACTGTGAATGTTCGCCATCCACAACAACTCTCTGTTTCCACTTGGTAAGAAAATTTGAAATCCATGTGTGAGTCAAGCCTGTGATGCCAAAGCATTTCATTTTATATATAAGACGTTGATGAGGGACGCAGTCGAATGCTTTACTGAAGTCCATTATGATCATGTCAATAGGGGAACTTGGTGAGGTCGTTTATTGTTAATATTAATTGCGATTCACATGAACGTTTTGCTCTGAATCCGTGCTGTCGCTCAGTAAGAATATTAAATTTACTGAAATGGCGCATAATAGATGATGTGCTCGAGAGTTTTGCAGCATATTGGTGTAAGTGATACTGGACGATAGTTGGAAGCGGTGGCTCTGTCTCCTTTTTTGAATATGGGGGTGATGTTTGCCAAGAGCCAATCAGATGGTTTTCCAAATGAAAGCGATTTATTGCAAATGTGCGTCAGCGGAGGAGATAATTCACAAGCATATTGGTTTAATATTATTGCTGGTATTCCATCCGGACCGTACCGGGAGCTTTGTGTGGATCAAGCTATTGAAGTAATTTAGACACTCCTTTATAAGTTATTACAAAGTCTGGCATAAATGGATATTTGTGACAATTTACAGTATCAGGCATTGGTTGTTTATTAGTAAAGACAGATTCGAACTGATTGTTCAAGGGCCTGAAATTTATTTTGATTTGAAGACTTTTCATCAAGCCATCCCTTAGTGATAAATTTCTGACCAGTCCCTAAGACGTATCCTATCTTTACCGCCTTCGCCTTGTGAGTATGGATTGTTTAAAATAAACCCAATAGACGACTTTCGTATGTCCTCATGTCCCATAATGCATCTTGAAAGTACCACAAATACGGGACCTTGTGACGTATCTTGCTCAGTCTACCATATTTGAAGTTCTACGCATTGCGCACAACTCGACTGCGCAAGATACGTCACAAGGTCCCGTATTTGTGGTACTTTCAAGATGCATTAAGGGACATGAGGACACACGAAAGGAGGTAGAAAGTCGTCTATTGTGTTTATTTTATTTTAGTGTAGTGCGCCTGGAACAAAAACTTTTTGTGACGTTAATTATCAATTTGTGATTGGTCAACCAAAAACTTCATACGGGCTGTCTATAGCAAGTGTACTAGCTGGAAATGAAGGAAAGAGGCATATTTGAATAACTTGAATAAATGTAAGTTAATTCGTTTTCTTTGCATAAAAGAGATTAAGATTACTGCAGCCAAAAGGTTCTCCATCGTCTTATCCAGAATTGATGGTATTTTTGCCCGTTTTAGTGACACCAATCATGATTCATGCGAGGTTGTTGAATTTGGAAACCTGGTCCTGGTCTGTGGTAGACCTACTAGTATGTCTATAAAATGATTATATTGTATAGACATATGGATCTCCATTGAACAATGGTTAATTTTGCCAATTTTTTGAAGTCTCATTTTGAACAACTCACATCATTGAAAAATGTGGAAATGTGCTCTTGCAAACCTTAGTGAGTTGCTTAAGCCATAGGCCATGGTAGTCAAGGAGTTTACCAAACATAAACTTGTGAAAATTCTTGATCACTTTTATGTAAACAATCACCTAAAATATAAAAATGCATGATCAAAGTACACATTTTGATTTTTTTCAATCAACAAACACTTAAGTAGATACTCATTAATATTGTTAACAATAATACATGAGTGATCCAACAAAAAAGGGATGGCAAATAGCAAAAACGTCGGTGGCTAATTTTAGCCACCGAGAACACGTGCGTTGTATTGGAAGAAATGTCAAACCGTAATGGCTGCCGTGGACGTCTAGTCTGTGGTAAATGTTTTTGTTTACCACGTTGTAGAATACGATTCTTTCTGCTTTTGCAGATAGTGATTTTTTCCCGTTTTCGGTTGATCTTTTTTTAAAGTATGGATTATTTAGATGATCGAGTACCTCATTGTCAAGGAACGTTTTCTCCCTATTTGATGGTCAAATTGTTTTGTCCTTTTTCCAATTTCTTGAAATCATGACTTTGTCTTTGAACTTAGAAAATCTTGTCAAATGTTCACCTCGATTCTCACAGGCCTATAGATGTACATGTACATCGGAAGGCCTGTGTAGCGGCTAGTTGTTGTTGTTGTTGTTGGAAATACCTCCTATTGCGTAGGAGCACCTCTTCTGCGAAGAGTAGATAAGTTCATTCAAACATAATGTTACACAAATCGTAGATACCACACAATTTTGACAAAATCATACACTAAATAAATCCACGTCACACATAAACTAGTACTAATCATTTCATTTCATCAATGAGTTATTTGAGTCGCAAGCTTTCTGTTAAGTACTTCAACCAATAGATACCAGAGTCTCACTATCTAAATGTAAACAGTTCCTCTTCTACTAGCAACATATGTATTTTAATCAGCACCTCACTTGGCAGTTGCAAGTACATGTACATGTTGGCCTTAACTCATTCCTGTCACACAAATTACTGATCAAAATGTTGTTTCAGTTACATCACACACTTGTCACCCAGTGCTAAAAAGAAACTATAGTATCATCCACAAGTATCACACACGTTCTGTCTAGCAATCTAATATCAGCTGGTTGTACACTCTTCAAAACTATAGGTCTACTTTCAGTTACGTGCACTTTCCATTCTGGCATTCTATCAATAACATACATAATACTTTAGTAAACAGGTCCTCTTCTATCAGCTACATATATCACACTTTTTACACAGCTCCTCTTTTGTCAGCTACACATATATCACATACTTTCTATCAGCATTACATCTCTTCTATCAGCAGCATGTACCCCACACTTTTCCAGCATCTTTTCTATCAGCAGCATGTACCCCACACTTTTTCCAGCATCTCTTCTATCAGCAGCATGTATCCCACACTTTTTTCAGCATCTTTTCTATCAACATGTATCCCACACTTTTTCAGGCATCTCTTCTACTATGATTAGCAGCATGTACCCCACACTTTTTCAGCATTTCTTCTAACAGCAGCCTGTACCACACACTTTTTCCAGCATTTCTTCTATCAGCAGCATGTACCCCTCACTTTTTCCAGCATCTTTTCTATCAGCAGCATGTGCCCCACACCTTTTCCAACATCTCTTCTATCAGTAGCCTGTACCACACACTTTTGCCATCTTCTCTTCTATTAGCAGCATATATCACACACTTTCTCAGTACGTATCACACACTTTCACATCAGTCTCCCTTTTACCAGCTGCATGTACCTTGTAATCAGACATCTTCTATCAAATGCATACATATCACACTGTCTCTAAGCAGTGCTTCTGTCAGCAAATACCACATACTTTCTACTCTACACTTCTTATATTGGCTTCATGTGCCACACAGTTTCTACTTCTTCATCCTCTTTTTCTATCAGAGACCTGTATGTGGTGGCATTTCATGAGGTGGGTGAAAAATGTGTTACATGGTCAAAATGGTCAAGAAAACAATTGTTTGATATGATGTTGATATTATTGATCTCTTTCAATTCAAGTAACTTTTTAGCCAAATATCACTTTTGTTTTGGCATAATGGACTAATTAAGGTTAATTACTCCATAGACCGCAATGCAAACTGTAATTTTCAAATGCGTTTTACTCAAAATTGCCTGTTTTTACTAAAATCAATAGGCCAAGGAATAGTGAATTTACATCAAATTAAGTTCGAGAACCAACGAAAAAATGTAACAACACCATCTTTTTAGCATACCCACCTGATGATATGCCACCATATGCATCACACTCTCCAATCTGCACTCTCTCTGGCAATCAGTCAGTAAATGTACATCCCAAGAGCAAAGTTAAATTTGGCAGGCCATATTATGAGCATAATAAATTCACAATGGTGGTCAAAGTTAGCAGGACAAAATTGATGTGTCATAATCGGCATGTCATAATCGGTGAGTCTAGAGCAGAGTCCCATTGGTTATAAGACACAAATTGGCATAGAGTTCATAAAGACTCTTCTTTCAAGTCATATTTGGGAATCACATCTAGTAGGTCATAAATAGGCTTGTCATGTTGAGATCGGCGTGTCAAATTCAGTCTGGCGCAGAGTCCCATAGGTTAAGACATAATTGGTATAGAGTTCATTAAGACTCATAGGTTAAGACGTAGTTGGCATAGAGTTCATTAAGACTCATTTGTATTAACAGTAACAATAAACATATGAAACTGCAGATTATCAGAACATCCTCATTTGTGAACAGCCTTAACACTATATTAATAACCTGTTCTAGGTCAGTTAGTATACTATCTGAAACTGGATGAAAATGTATAGCAACCGTATTTTGCATAACAGCAAATAGAAATTTATGCATAACGCATACTTCAAGTTATGATGCAGAGGTTTCCACATCATCATACAATCTTGAAATCATCGGTGCAGAGTATATACAGTGCGAACATCAAAAATAAAAAACATAGTGATGCTGTTATGCTGAGGCCTGTGTTACTAGGGCCTTCCATCTTCTACAGTGTAGGTAGTAGCAGACATCAGTTGCTTTCCGTTCAATGGCAATTTGTTGATTTGCTGTGAGGTATGCTGTAGTTATTGCTCTGTGCGGTGTTAACAGTAGCATCATACAACCCTCATCAGTTTCCATGGCATCCCTGATCTCATTTTCTACAAGTGTACCTGAAGTTATCTGCAAGAGGTCTTGGAGTCCAGATTGACGGATCTCTTTACTATACTGGCAAGTTGCTAAGAAGTGCAAGCGATCTTCCGGAGCCTGATTGCATAATTTGCAATTCGGATTCACTGCATTTTGATTAAACTTTGCGATGTTTGCTTGTAGTATATAGGTCCCAGTCATAAGTTTGGCTCTGATAACAGCTCTTCTAGTCCTCTTTACATCTCCATGGCTGGATGTCCATACTGGTTGTGGCACACCTATAGTAAAGTCTTCCTTGTGAAAATATCTCAGTGAGATTTTGGAATTTAAATCTTCCAACAACTTATGGGTCCAATAAGACTCAACTGCTTTCTTCACTGTTACCTTCCAGTTGCTTTTCTGTGGTAACTTACACAGCAAACTAGCCAATGATGGCAGGTTATATGTTGCAAGTAAGTCTGATGCATTCTTGGTCCATGACATAGGACTATCCATAATGTATTGTCTGGTGATAATACGATGAATGTATGATTGCTCATGTTGAAGAAGATTCCAAAGTGGTGACAGTACCATACGATGAGAGGTGGCTTGTAGCGGCAATATACCTGTAAGAAAGAGAGCCCCTGCATCTGCAACTCTGTCGGGTAGTCCTTGTAATGCCTTGATGGTACGAATGTGAAATCTATTCAACACATTAACACCAGGTGATGATTTGGTCCACACATTGACACCATATAGTAGTCTTGGCACTACATAGAGGTTGTATATCTGAATCTTGATTGTTGGGTTCAGGCTGTTGTTCCCATACATGCCAACATTCATCAAACTATACAGTGTACGCCTTGCTAGGTTAACATTGTTTTGTGCCCTATTGTTGTTGACTGCAGCTTTGGTACCCTGAAGAACGCCAAGGTGAGTAGTTTCTTCCTCCTCCGGTAGATTTTCACCATTGAGCATAAGAGGGGACTCAGTGCCTCCTGTCTTCTTGTTGTAAATTAGCACAGAACTTTTTGAAGCGTTGATGTTGTACCTATTGGAGGCTGTGTACTCCTCTACAATGGATAGCAGTTGCTGCATGTCATGCTTGTCTTTCGCTAGCAACGTGATGTCGTCCGCCACTGTTGGACATGTGACAGGAGTCGTTCCAATATGCAGTGAAGCGCTTGATTCCTCCAGTGTCTTAAGCAGATCAGTGGTGGCCCAAAGGGGGGGCCGGGGGGGGGCACGTGCCCCCCCAGTTTGATGAGTCAGTCGGGGGAAACGGCCCATTCGGGCATCTTGACACAAAAAGATAGAAAAGAAAGGGATGGAAAGAAAAAAATCAAAAGGAAAGAGAAGAAAATACCTTGAATTTCCCTTTGTTTTTGATAATTTAAATATGAAAAAGCAAAAATTGTGTGCGCTTCGCGCGAAATTTCTGGTATTCTGTCAATATTCAGTCAAATTTTGCCATGTTTTGCGTAAATTGCAAAAATTTTCGCGCGCTATGCGCGCATTATCAAAAAAAAATCTAAAAATATCACATTTTACTCTTTTGCCGCTATTGGTCATTCGGGGGAAACTGATGATTGTGCCCCCCCACTCAAAAAATCCTGGGCACGCCACTGAAGCAGATCATTGATAAAGACCTTATATAAGAATGGAGAGCCTTTACCACCCTGACGAACTCCTTGGTGTATTGGAAATTCATTGGACATCTTGTTATCCCATTTCACTGTAGCTTTGATCTTACTGTACCAGTTTTGTAGCACCTTCCATATGTCTTTAGGGATGTCGAGCAGTGCCAGTTTCCTCATGAGTGCATCTTGCCACACCACGTCAAATGCTTTTTCAGCATCTAAAAATGCTGCGACTGTGGGTGGCCTGCTCTTGTTTCTGCATGTGGCCTCTGTGATGATAACACTAGCAGCAAGAATGGAAGTTTCTTTTGTGAATCCAAATTGAAGTTTTGATTGGTTTGTTTCAAAGTGTGGGTGGATCTGTTTAGTAATGATGCTTTCGAATATCTTACCAATGGTGGATGAAACAGTGATGCCCCTATACTTACTAGGATCGTCCTTTGACCCTTTCTTTTTCCAGATAGGTGTAATATATCCTGTTAGGAATTGGTCAGGAACATAACTTGTGAGGAGAATGGAGTTGAACAATCTGCATAGGATTGGTGGTAGGGCAGTACGGGCGTATATGAGATGGTTATGTTATGCCCGTCTGGTGCTTTCCCTGGTTTCAAGTCATTGATGGAGTCTAGGACATCTTGCTCTGTGAGACACGTGGTAAGGTTCTCCTTTTCACTACAGGGACATTTTGCACTGTATCTTTCTGAAAGAGCTGCAACATCTGCCTATGAGTGTCATTATATCTGGGAAGTGTTTTTGGTTCACCAAGCTCCTGAAAATATTCAGCAAAGGCTTCACGAACATCTTTGCCACCCTCTCGCACTGAACCATTGTGATATAACATAGTGGTACTTTGATCAGAGGTTTTACGCTGTTTCCTGATTAGTAGATGAAAGAGTCTGGGATCCGCCTTGGCAGATGACATCAGAGATTCATTCATTTCATCTTTTCTAGCATGTTCTTCCTTCCTGATTTGTTTTCTGATGCTCCTTTTACTTTGCTGACGCTGCTGTGAGAGTGGGTGATCCTTTCCCGGCTTACCTGCTTTCTTCCACTCATAGAACACCCTTTTCCCTTCTTTATGAAGTGCAACAACTGCCTGAGAGACTTTCTTCATTCTGGTGCACCCAGATGTCGTTGTGGGTATATGATGTTTGGCAGCTTCACTCAAACTGTTGGTGATGAGTGCAATAGTTCTTTCAATTCCTAGAGGGGTGGTGATGTGGCCTTCTGCTTGTTTCAATCGCTCACAAACTTCAGCACAGTATCTTGCATGATCTCCTCTGTACCATTGTATCTGGTGACCTAACAGGTCGTGATTTACCCAATCAGGTCGTGATTTACCCAATCAGGTCGTGATTTACCCAACCCTAGTCTGACCTGGCTTGCACTAAACTTGTACGGTCGTACCTCATAAAATTTAGGGACATTCACAAACTTTTCAACTTTATTTGTTTTGGGAAATTTTAATTTGTCTTGAAAGGTATTAAAAATACCTTCAAAATGAGGGGTCAACCACTTCATATGAGTAACAAATGGCAAAGTTATGGATGAAAAACATACATCGAAATTCAACGAAATGATGCAAAAAATTGGGATCCTTTATGGGAAATTTCAAAACAGTTTTCCATGTTTTGACCAACGTTTCCGCTAAGCTCCTATGACGCGTTTTTGACGCAATAGATTGCCGATTTGACGCAATGCAACTCTGCAAATAAAAATAAAAACAAGGGTTTTTATTCGCCAGTGATTTCATGTCTTACACACGGCATCTGTTCTTTCATCTTCTATTGAATTTGACCTAATTACAAGGCTGCCATAAATCCATGACAGTCGGCAAACTCTAAACATGATTACCAAATTGATGATTACTGTCATTTAAAATCATTGAAAAAGTATTTACCAGCAGGTGGGAACAAATTAAATCTCTTTTGAAAAGAAGATAAGTGTGGTATCAACTTAACAATAGTCTATTTTGTCAAGGTCTTTGTGGGAACGATAGTATTGATCAGGCAGATATAAACCCGCCTGTGATAGCTTAACGTCATGTTAATTAAGTCACTGCTGCTTTTTACCATGCCCCAAATCAGTCACTTCCATCAAGCACAGCCAATTAAAATTATCTTTGTATTAAGCCACACCCCTAGGTCACTGACTCCTACTACGGTCTTTACTATTAAAGTAAGTGTTCAAGATATTTCTAGAAATCTAGGTCAGTCTTATTTGGTGAAGTGATTATCAGCATGTGGTCTCTGCCGCCCACAAAAGAATAAATAACTTTGTCTCGCGCTCTCCTGACCACAAGAAGAAACAATGTGCAGTGGCCAATACAAAATAAAATCGTGTTTACCATCATGCTTTTCATAAGTTTTTCCTTCACTTTTTCAGCCAGAATAGTAATAAATATGTTACTTAAAATTTATTATTCATATCTGTTACATTTTAGCCATAATAGAAATAAATTATGTAAGGCCTACTCAATTTTTTTTTTCATATTTATCACTTCTTTGGTCATAATACAAATAAATTATGTTACTCAATTTTTTTTCATATTTGTCACTTTTCAGCCATAATACAAATAAATTATGTTACTCAAAATGTATTTTTCATATTTGTCGCTTTTATGACCATAATAGAAATAAATTATGTTAGGCCTACTCAAAATGCATTTTCCATATTTTTCACTTTTTTGTGGCCATAATAGGAATATATTATGTTACTCAAAATTTGTTTTTCACTTTTTGGCCAGAATAAAAAGTTTTGTTTGTTGATATGCATTTTTGAATGTTTCATTTTTGGCCATATTAAAAATAAATTATGTAACTCAATTTTTTCCAATAATTGTCTAGAATAAAGTTTTGTTAGTTGAAATGCATTTTTTTTTTCATTTTTGACCATCATAAAAATAAATTATGTTACTCAAAATGTATTTTTTTTCTTCAAATTTTAGACAGAAAAAAGTTATACAATTGTTTGACATCTATTTTTCAATTTTGCCCTTTTTTTTGTATTAATGAATAATTTCAAATTGTCTTAGTAAAAAATCAGAGTAAAATTGCCTCAAAAAAATTAGAAAAAAAGTGCCAAATACAGCTCAGATTGCACCAGAAAGCATCTAAAAACCCTGGACCCCGGCCGTAGATGCTTCGCGCTACGCGCTCGCAGTTATCTTTTTTTATACTGAGTCAAATTATTTCTTTTTTTCCTAATCTGACCCAATCAACAAATTCTTAGAGGAAACATTGGTTTTGACCCATTTTCAAATCTGGCGGGGCTTCTAATAAAAATGCGCTTTTATTTCATAGCAAGTGTTTGGTATCACATAATCATATGAAAGGTATTGTTTGATAGAAAATGCAGATTTTTTTATATCCTTTGAACTTGAACAGAATTAAAGTTGGAGCTTAAAAACTCCACTGGCACACTTTTTAAAATGTTACAGCGCCCTCAACGTGATCATATATGAAATACATAGCTTATGAGGTACTGACGCTAAGCGAATTCGGCAACCTTGCAACCACGTATTTCAATGGAGCCAGCGTTCAGGATTTTGAAACGCACTTATACGGCTACCTTCGTTGAAATAAAACCACAAAAATGGACTCGATTATTTCATTTTAGTGTAAAGATACAAACTTACAATTTGAGATTCTCATTTATTTCCAATTAAGATGAAATCTGGATGATGTTTTTACCTCTACCTACACGTTCTTCAACAATCGTCGATCTATGGTGCCCAATTTTATAGAGCTCCATCTGCATAATGACTTGAAAAATATTTGCTATCAGCGAAAGACATGAAACCAAGATTAACAAAATACGTCATTTAGCAAAGTGACGTGAATTTCTCTACAGAATAGTGTATGCTCCCCGCCCGATCGACGAATGAGATAAATAAATCATCGCAGTGAGTCGCTCGGGTTTCACGATCAAGACCTGGCGTATGGAAAAAGTTCGCGGAAATTTCAGTACTAAATTGCAAACTTACTGCAAAAGGAGAAAGTTCATTTTTTTCACCTTTGCATGCAAAGATATCTCAAAATTTTACCATCCCCTTAATGCTACATCTTATCGACATGAAAGCTTACACACACAAATCAAGTCCTTCAAACACACTGCGATGAGCCTGAGGCTGAGGTTTTCTTGAGGAGACTTTCAACAATGAACCCAACTTTTTTATAAACTAACATGGCGGTATAAGATCAATGAGGTAAAAATTAGGCCGCCTGCCAATGTCGGTTTCTGCAAAAATGACCTGAATATAGATCATTTTCACAGCATTTTGGCACCATTATAACTACATAAATCCAACAATTTTACAAATCTGAAATTAATAATCGCAAAATTTCACTGAAGAACAGTAAAAAAGACAGGTACGTAATGGTTCTTCACTTCAAGGAGAACTGATAGAATAGTCGATGTGAGCATTTCAAGTGACATAATTAGCTATTTGAACAGTCACAAAACTGCGCTCTCAAATATCGCAAATCTATGTACATCTGACCTAGCCTCAACACAGGCCTAACGATACATCCTGAGAGAATCGAGTTTGAAATTTGATTTGAGAGCGCAGTTTTGTGACCATTCAAATAACTATTTATGTCACTTGAAATTCTCAAATCGATTGTTCTATCAATTCTTCGTTAGGTGAAGAAACATTACGTAGCGGTGCCTGCCTTTTTTCACTGTTCTTCATTTAAAAAAAAAGTGAAATTTGACAAATATTAATTAATGACAAAAATTATGATTGCGCATTGCCGGGTCAACGAGGTCACATTAATTATTTCTAATGTGATTATGAATATGTACGCCCAAAAGCAGTTACGATCTGGCAACTCATTTGATGCATGTCAGCGATAGTCTAACAAGATACGGTGTAACTCCTGAGAGTGATTTTTCACCAAGTGCGCCCAAAATGCGGCCCAAATTCTGACCCGTATAAAAGAAATACCACTCAGCACTTGTTTTAGACTGGATCCACCAGTTGTCAAATGAGGGCTCCCTCACTTCCTGTTGTTCGGGCCACCACCAACCAACACAGTGAAGCGCATGTGTAGTTGTCGTAAGACTGATGGATTCAGCTACACTTGTCTCAAAAGAATTTCTAAGCCTAATATAGATTAGGTATAAGTGTAGTATTATTGAACATATATTTATTAAGCCCAAATCATACAAATACAATGGTAACAAGTATTTACATCACCAAGCTGACTTGTTGGTAATCAGCATAGATTTAGAATAGGGTTCCACAGATGACTTTGTAACAAAGCAATCCCTGGGTTTATATCATGTTTACTAGACACATTGAAGTCATATCGTCTAATTAGCAGAAGTTTCCAGTATGTAAATCTGTTTATTATCATTTTTACAGATGCTTGCAGCAAATAGAAGACTGATCTCTACAACCTTGATCCCTTTTCATCTACAACATATGCAGTACGATTCTGAATATTTAGTTATGACTTGTGGATGGGATCACCTATTTCCAAAGAACGGTTGATTTAAAAAAAATCACCTCTGAAATCAATGCTCGTATATTTCTGAACGTCACACTGCAGAGTTATTGTACCTCTGGATATACAGTGTGTGCTTTTTGTTTCACAAACAAATTGTTGACATGCTCTGATCAAGGGTCGGCAATTTTCCCAAGGGTCGCCAAGTTTCTGACTAATCTGTACAAAGACTCACAGTGTGGCACTTGGCGCTGTAAAATGCCGGAGGTACAATAACTCACCCCATGAGCAACAGTCCAAGATGTCTGCCATCATATAAGATTTTACACAACAGCCAAATCAATATGACGGCAAGCACCGCTTCTCCTTTTAGGCTAGTAAAAATAAAAAAATAGGTCAAACAAATTGCAAAAGTAATGATATTTACAGGATAATATCAAACAAACATATATACAACAATTAGTCAAAAATCTAGAAAAATCTAGTTGGTGGAACAGTGATTAATATGCGTAAAACAAAATGGCTGCCAAAACATGGGGTAAAATTTCAAAATTCGTTGAATCGTGTTAAAAACCATTCTGTTGTGTTCCACTAATCACAAAGAATCAGAAAAAGTATACTTTTACCCATCTCCCATGTATGGTTCATGAGTTATATCCAATTATGTGAAAGGTCATATCAGGGGTCACGCAATAGGTCAACACAACAATATTTGTGTTGACCTATTGCGTGACACAACAATATTTTTTAGGCCATAGGTTATTTACCAAGTAAACTTAGCAGCCCTTTATTGTTTGAGTCCTTGTGACCAAATTTCCCGTAACCAAATTAGTTTAGTTCTACCTAAATCATTAATTCTAACTTATTGTAGCAACCATTTATCTACACCAGGTTTTTTTTTTCTTAGATTATTTTTCTTTATTATAACATGATAAATATATAACAATTTATTGATAGGAAAACCAAATGTAAGCAAAGCTTGGAAAAATTGACTGCCTTAAAATTCCTCACTTCTCCATTTATTTGGCAGTTAGGAGGATAACAGACTGAGTCACAGCACCAATCACTAATACTCAATCTAGCACCACATTTAACATGTTGTGCACCGTAAGTTGAGAAGCGCCGTTTTACAATAAAAATGTTCAAAATACAATTTATCTCTAGGAAAGTAATAAAATCTTTTCTTTACAGATTCTGAAATCTGAAGATTACCTATCTCAACCAAGTGGGTACTACACTGTAACGGCAGCCACTTCAATTTGAAAACAGGTTCGGTTTGTTTACAGACATTAACAGGTATTAATTTTCATAGTTGTTTTTTAACTTTTAGGAATGTCAGTGATTCTATCATATGAAAGACCTGACTTACACCTGGGACCAGTTTCACTAACATTTAAATGCATCAGTAAACACAATTATAACATATAACTTATGACAATCAGTTGACCCTTCGTATTTTTGCTTACCCTGGTGACATTTATCTTGCGGCAAGATTACTTAAAGGGGCAATCCATGATCCACTTTTCATCCTCAAGGTTACATCTTTCAAAATGGAGGTTTTAGCTAGGAGGAATCATTGATGGTGTATGGTACAGTCTCTGAACCATTGTTTCAAATGTGCTTGCAGTTTTGAGAAAAGTGAGAAAATGTGTTAATTTTCTAATTATTGTCGTTGCCCCATATAGTAATTACAACACATACAGCAGCCTATGGGAATTTCTAAAATGTTGAAAAGCTTGTAACTTGAAAACGAATGGTTGGAATCAAGTGATATTTTCAGGATACATTCTATGTTGTATTCTTCTTTTTATCTAGCTAGAAAAGAGGTGAGGTTTTCATCACATCAGAATCATGAATTGCACCTTTAATGTTAACAATGTCACACTTAGCTGAATTTCAGATGACACCAACTGGAGACCCCATGACATCAGGCAGTGATCGGAAGGAGTCGGTGTGGACACCGGGCAGTGTTTATGAGCCAGAGGTAAGTTTGCAGGATTTAATCCAAAAGTTAAAATCCTGTTAATCATATCTTATCTGATGGTCACATCACAACCAACTGGGCAAAGCAAGCATTCAGGAATGTCATACCATTGTTTTGGCTTTGCAGCTACCTTTCCATTACCAGGTATTACTCGGTGACCAGTTATTATGTGTATCTGTGAAATCTTGCCACAATTAAGCTACACCTTTTTAAAGAGCTTCAATGTATTGTAATTGTCAAATAAACCAGTCTGGATTTAATATTTTTGGTTATTAGGCTGAATCACACAAAAATACAATTTAATCTTCTACGCCTCACCCCCTAATTTTGTTTCTTTTAGTATCAGAATCAATACTGCAAAATTTAGAGGGCGCTACCAGCTGTTCACGTTTTGTGTACAAAGTCGGTAGCTGTCAGTGGAGTTTTGGACCATTTCAGCACTCGAGTCCAGCGGGATTACATATCAAACCCTACTAAGTGATCATTTTAAATCACCCTTTTCACTTTAAGTGTTATTGTTCAACCCAGTGTCCTATAACTGTTCAAAATATAGATATCATATCAACTCGTCTAATCTAACTACTGATTTTCTGAATGTATCTTTTCCATTCAGCTATTCCATACCAATGTGCCAGATAATGGTTCAATATACTTTGACAATGCTTTAGAAATAGAATATGTCCTATCTAAAGGTACCTTAAGGGTCCCAAAATCAAAATTGATTTTTTGGTCTCATCTGAAAGTTGAAAGTTCAAGCTTTAACATGACACCTTGCTTTTTGGTTATTAGATGTTCGGTTGCAAAGTTATACCCAAATTGGTAAAAAGAATCGGACTGAATTGGAAAACTATAATTCTTAGAAAATCTAGTATAAAGTTTTTCTACTGAGTAATGAAGGGAGGATTTTTTTCTTGTTTTTTAAAACGCATTTTTCTTATGTTTTGGTGTTTGGAACCTGATTAATATGATAGAATACAGTTCAAAGGCAATGTTTCGGATCAAATTAGAAATTCGACCTTGGACGTAATTGTTGACTATGTTCAGCTTCAATAGCCCGTATCTAGTAATATACCATGCTGACCTTAAGTACCTTTAGATATGACAGGGCACATATGATAATCATCAATTTTTAAAGGTGAGGATGCTTATTAATTTAAAGGCAAATAGTTGAATTGGACAAGTTGGAACGTACACTAAATGTTAGAATTGTTTGAAATTTTTAGCATAAAGGTTTTTTAAATATTTTGTTCTCTTCAAGGCATGTTCAGTGACTGGCTTGGATCCTATAACATCTTTGTTTTTCCCCTAGATCAACAAATTTAAAGGGACTGGCCTAGATTCTTCCCATTAATTTTTTACCTACATATTTTTGTACATGAATCGATAGAACATGTTTATAATAACATAACCTACAAGTAGTTTTCCATGATTTTGAGGAATATTGGAGAAAATTGCAATTGTTTACCTACTTTAATTTTTGTCGGCGACACAAAAGATGTGAAAACAGTGTTTCTAGTTTCAAAATTTAAAAAGATTTTGTTTCTACACATGTGATGGGTAAACAAATTATTTCTGATGAAATTGGTTATCTTTTGATATGTATTAAATTATCTCTAAGAGCTTTGTTTGGTTTTTTATCTGGTAAATCCAGATCTGAGGTACAATTTTAGGATTCAGAAAACACAAGATAGTCACACCACCATCACAGAATGATATATTGCAAATTAGTTATCTCTCAATTTGAGCCATTTCTGTGTAAATTTTTGTACTTTTTTGGATATTGCTACACTTTTAAGCTTTATTCAGAGCATTTCCATAAGTTTTTATACTAAGTGGAATCTAGGCTAGTCCATTTAATATACATATTAGAAATTTTATTAATACAACAGTCACAAGACTTAGGGTGAAAACATAGTTGGCCTCCAAACAAAATTTTTGCTACTAAACATTTGGTCGTGACTCCAAATAAAATAACTTCAACACCGAGTTGAGGCCAAATAAAATTTCGCGTTAGATTGCACATGTATTGAACTGCCATATACATTGCACCAAATGTTTGTTACCGGTTCATACTTTAAATTTGATGGTAAATATTTGGTGACGTCACGACCAAACGTTTGATAGTGAAAATTTTGTTTGGAGGCCGACTATGTTTTCACCCTATCTGTACCTGCAACCTGCATCTTTAGACACTGAAGAGATTATTCTGCTTGAATAGATACTTGACCAGATTGATTCATAGATATTGATTAATTTTAATATATACAAGTTGGTATCAAAAAGTTTTAAAGATTACCTAGAAGGGAAAGAGCTATATCAATGAAATTTTGTCAGAATCATCATTTGTCTTTTTGTTTTGTGCACTGTGGTGCAAATGTGGTATTTTTCACTCTTTACAACTGGCAATAGAAGTCAGCAACCTGCCCCGCCCAACTTGGTAACCTGTATTTAGAAATAAGGATGGGCCGATCCACCCTAAACCTTAATTGCCGATTCCCAATTCAATTTTAAAATAATCGCCCCGATCCGAAACTGATTTTGTTATGAAGTTACTTTTAAGTTGAGAGTTTAAAAACTCTCAACAGAAATGAAGTGTTAAGTATCACTGGTACGTTTTCCATCAATTTGATCATTTATTAATGTAGAAATCGAAATAATGATCAAGATTGACAATAAAAGAAATGAAAGCAAGTTACTTTGTTAGTCTCTTTAGTCCAACAAGGCAGAATGCTTGCATTTTAAACACATTGTATGGAGATTTCCAGCTACATGTTCAAGCTGTTGTGGTATGTATGGATCGGTTGGCTGAATTGGTAGAGTTCTGTGATTTTTGCCAATCCCGATCCGTCACCGATCTCACAAAAACTGGCCGATTTTTGGTCCGGCAATCGGCCCATCACTATTTAGAAATTGAGACACATGCCGTTAGTAAGTCAATGCGTTTGGAAAGTTGCAGAGCCCAAGAAATTGATTAAAGCTGTTTGATACCACGGTATAATGTAGGGTCCCCTCTTTTCACTAATACCAAAATTATGGAAATCTGTCAACGTATGATATCACAATGCCATATAAATTATGACCAACCTAAAAAGGTTGAGTTTTGGCAAAGTAGGAAATTTATTTTTTCTAAAGATCTCTACAGCGGCATTCTGCGGACAGTCAGTTTAAAGTTGGAGATATGTGTTAATTTGCACAGTGACTATGTAAAGGTTTCATGAAGATTGTATAATACTGACTCTATGTTCTTTTGGTGATCTTTAAAACTTTTTGATTCTTTTTTAAAGCAATACTATAACCTGTCACCCATGACTTTTGATTTTTTTAGGCTTATTGGGTTTGTTTTTGGTAGTTATGAATACCCTCAACGATTTGGCTCAAAGATACTTACTTTTTCTGTTATGGCCATTTGTTGAATTAAATTCGGGATCCCGAATTTAATTCCACATGTACTAGTATAAGAAGATATGCATATGCTCTTTATTCATTTTCTGGTGGCAAAACAATTTTTTTCACATTCCTCCATTTTATGCTGTTTTTACTATAAACCATTTTTGATCAAAATCTTTTAGTATTGCTTTAATACAGAATTTTAATTGTGATTCAAATTTGTTACATGTTTGCAGGTAACGATGCAGATATCCGTGTTGCTGGTACAGAATTTGTACAACATCAAGCTATCATCAGTTCATTCGGACGGTTTAGAGCACATCACGATATCTGGTAAGGATGGAGCTTGGGCTTGGTCCTCCTGGGCCTGAGCTTGGGCTTGGGGCTGGATTTGCGCCTGAGCTTGGTTCTGGACCTGAGCATGGGCTTGGGGCTGGGTCTGTTGAAACATATATAAAAAAAAGGAAAAAACAGAAACATTATACAAATTGTTGGTCACACCACATAGATCTCATGGAACACATTTTTGAGAAAAGCTGAATTGAAATGTGAAGTCCCGAAATAGGTCCATTTTAATGATTTTTGTCTTTTTAAAGGGGCATTGGACAAGTTCAGCAGCATCCCTAAATTTTCCCCAAAGCATTTTGAGATTTTTTTGAATAGCGGTAATAATGCCAGCATGCAAAGTTTCATTGTTAAATTCAAACCCTATACATCAAAATATTTAGATATCCTTTTATATTTAAGTATTGTAGGCGACAACGATAAATACTGCCCTCTATAGTTGAATTTTAAAATTGGCCTTTTCAGGAGATCAAATGCAAACTCCAAATTTATTTTGATTTGTCTGCAGTCTATGATGTGAAAGAAATGTTTCACAAACACATCTTTGCCTCTTTCTTGATATATAGCATCATTAAATTTGTTTTCAGAATAGCCTCATACCCAAGGTCAACAAACAAATACAAATTTTTGACTTTTTTGGAGGTTTTGATCAAATTTTTCCCGATATTTGGTCATTGACTGTTATTTCCTTAGGTATTCAAACACGCCACAGAGTTCTGTGGCGTGTTTGAATACCTTTCAATAACGAAAATTTTCCTGAAAACGTAGGAATTAGATTCTAAATGTTTTCAGTTTAACAGATAGGCCTACTTATTTTCATAAAAAACATTAAGCATATCTGAAGCAAAGTGATAATTTATGAATGTTTGCTGCTTTGACTTTATCATTTTCCCCAAGCACCGGGCTTTTGCACGTAGGCTAAGTGCCCGACGCGCGATGATCTGTGTGACGACTTTTGTGTACTGCGTAAACGCACTTCAGTAAACGCCGTGCCGTGCGTGACGCGCTAATTTGAATATCAACTGTGGATTCATCACGAATCAACAACGGTACGCGCCTGTATAAAGAGATACCGTGAGTTGTTGAATAACATATGATGTTAAAATCATCCACAAATAAATTTTTTAAATTTTGTCCAATGCCCCTTTAATTAGCTAGTGTGAGGTATGTGACTGTGTAGGTGTATACCTTGTCAACCTAATTACTTTGAGTCAATTTTCTCTAGAAAGATAAAAAAAAGTTGTTATAGATCAGTATGGTGCGATGCAAATAAACGAAAATGTGGTTTGTAATCATTAGTATGATTAGTGTATATTTTACTCAATAATTTTATGTCACTACTTTTAACTGTTTTGATTCAAATCTCCTTTAACAATTGACCACTTTTAAAGGAAATCTATCAGTTGCACAAATTTAAACCAATTGAATCTCAGAAACTTTGAAAATAAAATAATTTAATATGCATGAATGCACAATTTTACACATTCTTAGACGTCAGTGTCCAGAAATAATCCAACTGATTTTGGGTCTGAATTTACACTATGATAGAATTTTTGTTTAAATATTTTACCATATTAAGAATGTTTCTTTATATTATTTTTTACCTGCTGAGGTGCTGGTACAGGATTTGGCGCTGGTGGTACGTAGTGTGATGCAGGTGGTGGACGGCATCGTCTGGCTTCCCTCAGTACTTGTTGCCCAGTCAGTCTTATTTGCTGCTGTCCATTGACTGGTGGCTGAGGCGGGTTGATCACAATATTTGGATTGACCTGGGGTGGATGATGCTGGGGATTTGGATTGACTTGAGGTTGGATGCGCAAGGTCAGATTGTCTCGGAGGAAATTACGCATGGCCTCTTCATTATTGGGATGATCTCTAATAACGGGGGCTACAACTACATGTTGAAACCTGGCAAGGCAAATGAAGACGGTGAAAAGTAAGTGAAAGGATGAATTATATGTGTTTGAGAGTTATAAAGCACAGACGAATGCTAGAAATGTTAATGATATGATTCTTTACAAATCTCTGGGGGAACTGGGTATTCTTGTTAGGTAACCATCTACTTACCAAAAAAGTGCAAAACCTGAGGTCTCAAGACGTGCATATATAGCGTTTCAATATCGAACAGGTTTACTGCAAGTCTCACATAATGGTACCAATTTTGGCATTTCAGCCTTAGATTAGTTGTAAACTCAAGAAAACAGGTTGCTTAATGATTTGATGTCTAAAATAATAAAAATATTTTAAAGATTTTAGGCAAAGTCCCCTGAAAATTTTCAAATGGTGTACAGTTATGCCATTTTTATCGCACCACATTTGGCAATGGTCTCAGATAGTGTATTCATTTGAACAGGTATGGTAGATTACGGTTTGGGATAGGATAGTTTTTTCATTTTAATTGTACATAGGGCAGGCCTTCTCAAATAGCGGCCCACGGGCCAAATCCGGCCCGCGAACTACTTTTATTTGGCCCTTCGATCGCCTCTGGAGTACAGGAGTATATATAGTAGGAAAAGCACTTAAAAAGGTCTTAATTTGGCCCTCCAAGATGCCTTTTTGAACTGGCGTTTGTCCTTAATGGCCCGCCAACCAATTTAATTGAGAACCTGACATAGGGTCACATTTGGAACCTATGGTACTCCGGTGGTTACCTAGTCACATGTATTAGTTACCCCCTGGAATTAATATGGGCGCTTGTGGCCAAGCAGAATAGTACAGGACTCGTAAACAGGAAGTTGTGAGTTTGAACCCTGCTGGTGCCAATATGTTGTGAACCTAAACAAATCACTTTATCACACTTTCCTTGTTGACCTGAGAACATTGGAGAGCTGTTTAGAGCAGAATAGCATAACCTAAGTGCTGATAGGTTTAAGCCAATGGCCATGACTGCAAATGGCCTAGTGCTTGGTGAAATGGTTCTGATGTACTTGTATGGTGATAATAATACTGACCAGCACTATGGTACTACAGTGAAGAGCATATTTCAATACAGTGTATTACTATTATTAATGTGAGGTAAATTTCATATTCTTTAATCATGGAAATGTAGTAGCATTTATCAGGTACTCTTTTTGCTTGAACATTCAAAACTTATCAAACTCTTGAGTAAATTAGTCACATAAGTCGTGAGATTTTGGCAACTACTTTTTCATCGTGATCAAACTCTTCTTTTCCTAATAATGTGTTTCATATATTGAACATATCAGCTAACGTGAGCCACCCAGCTGAAATGATGTTGTGGCGAAAGAATTTGTGATTTCATGTCGTTTAGTGGGAATCTGAAAAAACCTAGTGCTACATACACTTTTGTAATTGAAAAGTTTGAACTGAGAGAGTACAAATTTTGAAATAGTACACAATGAGTACTTGATAAAGTTTTGATCTGTTTTATCATAAGTTAATAATCATGATCTAGGCCTTTTATTTGTATTTGCTGGAATTCAATTTTGAATGGCAGTTCATTCCTCTTGCCTTTATCCACAGTTATTACTTTAATATTTTTTGAACAATGGATATTCTGATGGTTTATTGAAATATCCAAGAATTAGTTTGTATAAAAAAAACTTACCAACTAGGTGTGGCTCCTTCATGAGATATCCATTTAGATATTTTGTCTGTGCTGTCCCCATCTTTTTTTCTGTTCTGGTGCTGTACCTTCCCATCATGCTTTCTGCTAATTTGCTGTCCCAGATCTTCATAAATTATCATGCCACCTTGTTTTTGGCTATCTTGCCATTCTACATCCTTGTCAATCTCTTTGCAATCTCTGTGTCTCACATTTCTATCACCTTCATCTTTATAATCAGGTCCTACAGCTTTCTTGGAACCTTCCTGACTCACATTCTTGTTAATCTCTCTACCATCTTGTGGTCTTTTGTCAGCTATGTTGCTGCAACGTACATCCTTGCTGAACCATTTGCTTTTTTCCTGTACGGCATAAGCATTTTCCTTAGTTGTCTCTTTGTTTACCTCTTCATCTACCATTTCAGCAACATCTCTTCCCGCCTCAAACTCAATAATCGTTATACTCTCAACCTTTTCATCTATGTTTTTGTTTACTTGTTGAACCGCTACATCTTCTGCCACATTGATGTATTCATGCTCAACATTCTTTTCAACTTCTTCTCTACTGTCCAGATGTTCAACTTCATTAACTCTTTCAACCTCAGTTCTGCCAGCCCTTTCATCAGCATTTGTTTTGACTTGTGTAATTTCTTCATAATCTGCTACTTTGATGTCAATATCCTGTTGTTTAACCTGCTTTTCAACTTTTTCTCTACCATCTGGTTGTACAACCTCATCATCATGAACCTTTTCATCCTTTCCACTGTAAGCCTTTACACTATCATTTGTGTTGATTTGATGTTCAACCACTTCATCACCAACCACTTTTGAGTCTTGTTTCTCAACATTCTTTTCAACTTCTTCTCTACTACCTAGTTGTTCAACCTCTTCATCATGAATCGTTTCAGCCTTTTCATCAAGATATGAGACTTGTTTCTCACCTCCGTCACCACCGACAACTTTGTATTGTTGTTGAACATTCTTTTCAACTTCTTCTCTGTCTATTTGTTCCGTCTGACCATCGTTAAACTTTACAACCATTGGACTATCAGCCTTTTTATCAACATTTGTTTTGACTTGTTGTTCAATTGCTTTATCATGAACCACTTTGATGTCTTGTTGCTCAACATTCTTTTTAACTTCTTCTCTTCTGCCTAGTTGTTCAACTCCACCATCATCAACCTTATTATCCTTTGTATCATCAGCTTTTTTACCAATGTTTTTGTTGACTTGTTTTTCAGGGACTTCACTATCGACCACTTTAGTGACTTGTTGTTCAACTTTGTTTTGAGCTTGTTTCCTTATGTCATCAACCTTTTCAGCCGCTATACTGTCAATGTTTTCATCAATATATCTGTTGGCCTGTTGTTCAACTGGTTCATCTGCTTCGATAACATCTTGTTGCTTAACCTCTGCATCAACAATATTTTCATCAACATTTGTGTTGACTTGTTGCTCAACAGTTTTATCACAGACCACTTTGATGTCGATGTCATGTTGTTCATCTTTCTGTTCAAGAACCTCTCCGCTGTTTAGTTTTTCAACCTCATCATCATGAAGCGTTTCAGGCTTTTTACTGTCAGCTGTTTCATGAACATTTGTGTTGACTTGTTGTTCAACTGCCTTATCAAGAACCTCCCTGATGTGTTGCTGTTCTACATTCGTTTGAACAACCTCTTTAACAAGTTTTTCAGTCTCATCATGACCAACCATTGTACTGTCAACCTCTTCATCACCACTGGTGTTTACATGTTGCACAACCTCTTCATCAACATTGATATTGATGTGTTGCACAACCGCTTTATCATCTGCCACTTTGATGCCTTTTTGTACTCCATTCTTTTCAACAACCTCTTTATCATGTAGTTCAGCCTCATGACCAACCATAGTACTGTCATCCTCTTTATCAACATTCTTTTTGACCTGTTGTTCAATGACTTCATCATATGCCACTTTGATGTCTTGTTTCTCATTACCTGCCACTTTGATGACTTGCTGTTGACCCTTACTACTACCAACCTCTCTACTATCTAGTTGTTCAGCCTCCTCCTCCTCCTCCACCTCCTCCTCATTTATATTTTTGATTTTTTCATGAGCGACATTAATATTGTCTTGTTGTTGAAGCGTTTCTCCATCTGCCACTCTGTCTTGTTCAATATTCTTTTCAACAACCCCTTTACCATCTATTTGCTCAGCATCCCTATGATCAACCTTTGTTCTGTCAAGTTTCTTATCACATTTTATTTTAACTTGTTGTTGAACAGCTTCACTATCTGCCACTTTGGCGTCTTGTTGCGTAGCTTTCTTATCAACAATGTCTCTACTCTGTTGTCGTTCAACCTCCTCCTCATCAACCTTTTCAACCTTTGAACTGTCCTCTTCATCAACATTGGTGTTGACTTGTTGCACAACTGGTTTATCAGCTACCACTAGAACATCTTGTTGTTCTACATTCTTTTTAACAACCTCTTTACCATAAAGTTGTTCAGCCTTCTCCTCCTCCTCATCAACCTTTGTACTGACAACCTTTTCATCAATTTTTGTGACATCTTGTTGCTTAGCTTTCTTATCAACAATGTCTCTACTCCGTTGTCGTTCAACCTCCTCCCCATCAATCTTTCCAACCTTTGTACTGTCCTCTTCATCAACATTGGTGTTGACTTGTTGCACAACTGGTTTGTCAGCTACCACTAGAACATCTTGTTGTTCTACATTCTTTTTAACAACCTCTTTACCATCTAGTTGCTCATCATCATCATCAACCTTTGTACCGACAACCTTTTCATCAATTTTCGTGACATCTTGTTGCTTAGCTTTCTTATCAACAACGTCTGTACTCTGTTGTCGTTCAACCTCCTCCTCATCAACCTTTTCAACCTCTGTACTGTCCTCTTCATCAACATTGGTGTTGACTTGTTGCACAACTGGTTTGCCAGCTACCACTAGAACATCTTGTTGTTCCACATTCTTTTTAACAACCTCTTTACCATCTAGTTGTTCATCATCATCATCATCATCATCAACCTTTGCACCGACAACCTTTTCATCAATTTTTGTGACATCTTGTTGCTTAGCTTTCTTATCAACAACCTCTCTACTCCGTTGTCGTTCAACTTCCTCCTCATCAACCTTTTCAATCTTTGTACTGTCCTCTTCATCAACATTGGTGTTGACTTGTTGCACCACCACTTTGTCAGCTACATTCTTTTTAACAACCTCTTTACCATCTAGTTGTTCATCATCATCATCGTCAACCTTTGCAACGACAACCTTTTCATCAATTTTTGTGACATCTTGTTGCTTAGCTTTCTTATCAACAACCGCTCTACTCTGTTGTTGTTCAACCACCTCATCATCAACCTTTTCAACCTTTGTACTGTCAACCTCTTCATCAACATTGGTGTTGACTTGTTGCACAACTGGTTTGTCAGCTACCACTAGAACATCTTGTTGTTCTACATTCTTTTTAACAACCTCTTTACCATTTAGTTGTTCAGCCTCCTCCTCATCATCATCAACCTTTGTACTGACAACCTTTTCATCAATTTTTGTGACATCTTGTTGCTTAGCTTTCTTATCAACAACCTCTCTACTCTGTTGTTGTTCAACCACCTCCTCATCAATCTTTCTAACCTTTGTACTGTCCTCTTCATCAACATTGGTGTTGACTTGTTGCACAACTGGTTTGCCAGCTACCACTAGAACATCTTGTTGTTCTACATTCTTTTTAACAACCTCTTTACCATCTAGTTGTTCATCACCATCATCATCATCATCATCATCATCATCATCACTCTTCTCCCCATTATCCTTCGTGCTATGTTGTTTAACGTCATCACTTAGGTCTTCCAGATTCTCTTTGACCTCATCAACCTCTTTACTGTCACGCCTTCTTGCATAATTTGAAACTGTTTGACTATATGGTTGGTTTCCTACTTCCTCATTTGTTTCCACATCATGTTCTGCAGTCACACCATTTCTTAAGCTGCTGTCAAAATGGTCACTGAGATCATCAGATTTGTCCTTTTCATGTATAGTAAAATCCCCTGCTTGATCATTTGTCAGAACAAATGATTGTTCTCGCTCATTAGTCTTGTAGCTACCACTTGTTGCTTGAAACTGGTCTTTTGACTTAGATCTGCAAACCAGTTTACACTCTTTTAGATGTGGTGGAAGAGCGCTTGAGATGGCTGTACGAATTGCCATGTTGGTGCTGTTATCAGATGTCGGTAGTTCATTCCATATAATGAATTCACCGTTGTCATTTACAGTTGAGTGTCCATCAAATTTGGCACTTTCTGATGTTGTGTGGACTGTTGTTCCAGAACGGGCATTACCTTTAAAGGGTGGTTGTAGTATGTCATATTCAGCCATTTTGTTTAAGAGGTCACTGGTTGAAGCGACATTCTGATTTAGAATCTCTTCTTTTGTTGTAAGCTTGGTTTCATATGTAGAGTGTGGAAACTTGGGTCTTGCAGTACCCTGAGCAGCAACATAGACTTTCACTCGTACAAGATTTTCCTTTTCCACAAAGATTGTAGTTAAGTGTGGTGAACAACCAGTTTCTTCTGCACTATTGCTCTCAAAAAATGACTTGTGATTGAGGTTATCATTTTTATTCCAAAGTCCACAACCCTCATCTGTTTTCGCTAGAAGAAACTCTGTTGGCATGCTGTCATATTTGACCAACAAAATTGTTTCTGTAGAACATTTCTGTTCTTCTGGTCGACATTTTCCAGTGTCTTCAGTTAGACTGTCATCAGATGGTTTGACGCTATCTCTTAAAGGTTTATTCACTAAAAGGCTAACAACTGCACTGCCATCTAGACTAGATGTAGTTTTAGTTTGATGTGAATTGTAGTAGCCACTGTCAATAGATTCTATGACAGGAGATTGTGGTACGAATTCTGATTCTTTCTCCGATTCTGTGTATATCTTGTCTGTACTGGGGAATTTGCTAGATTCTCCAGATGAATTAGAGCCCTGTATTCCAGGTTCTTCCACACTTAGATTGCAGGCAGAATCATAAGATTTTCCATGATCATTTATCCGTGTTATTTCACTTTCCTGTCTCATCCCTTCATCATCTGACTTCATCTCTACTCCGTCCATAGCATCATCATCCTTTTCATCATGTGATGTTCCACTTGTTACCAATATAGATTTGGTCTTATCATTTTGTGATTCTTGCACGGTTTTGGGTGTCATCTCCGGATACTCTTCATCCTTACATAATACATGCAGGTCAGTAACCAACTTTCCATCTAGACCCGATCGCTGATCATTGTTAGTAGACTCTCGATTTGGTTCATATGGGTTCAACTTTAGTTGCTGAAGTACTTTTACAATCATGTCATCATTGTAAAAACTATCTTCCCTTTCTGAAGTCTCAAGATTAGTTGTAAATTTTGTAAGAGAATTGTAATTGTTATTCTCTGCGATTGGAGAGTCTTTGTATGCATATGTTGACAAAATCGCTGGGTTGCCAGCTTCAGAAGTATTCTGTTCTGGACATTCAGTTTCCTGGCTTTTGATTTGTGATACATTGTCTTGTTTACTTGATAGTGATTGTTCCAACATTTCTAACATCTTCAATATTACTGCAGCACAAAATCCAATGAATTTTAAGAAGAACTCTGTTGCTTTCCTCTGTAAATGATGAAGTCCATGATGACCTGTTGAAAGAAAAAGACTCAGGATTACTCATTGACTTTGAAAATATACTTAGATCTGATTCTTAATTTGCTTACATGATAAACCATTACCCAATGTTACTGATAAGCAATGTTTGAAGTAAGAAAATGAATTCACTTGTCCGCCGGACAAGTAGGATATTATTTTTGGTTGTCCGGAAAATATTTTCAACTTCAAAGAAATGTTCCGCAAGTTTTTTTGGATTTCTTTAGCTTATTTTCTTATAGAAATATAAGTTACTGGCATCATCTACTCTTTCTGTTTACTCTTTTTGTTGTTGATGGAAATATAGTTGTAATGAAAAGAGTGATTTGTATGTGTACAGATATTGTTGTCCGTCACTTGTATATGGCGCTTTATTGATGCAGGAGCCATGAAAATTGACGCTACTATAGTTTCTGAAAATGTGCAAAGAGGATGCTTTTTCCCGCTTCATTTAGCCAATTTTCAGCCTCAGTTCATGATTTTGGTGCAAGCACCTCTTAAACTTTGTCAAAATTAATTTAATTGGCGCATGGCCAAAAACCTTAGAGCATTATAACATAATCTGATGTAAGAAAAGCGCTATCATAAAGTAGTAATTTTCCTGTACCATTTTACTAGACACTTCAAGTGAAAAATTGAATTATGTGTAAGTAAGTTTATTAATGGATTTGGAAAGAACTAGTGACTATACCTTTCCAAAACTGTTTGAATTTTTAAAATCCGTTCCAGAGATACGCTTATTTTTGTGACTTAAAAATTATAAAATTTTTGACACGGTATTTCCAATATTTAAAACTTGAAAAATTGGGTCACTTTGACCATCATTTTTTTATTTTTAAAAAATACTATAAAAGTTTATAATAAAAGACACTTTCATACTAAATTGCATTGCAATCAAAGATATTCTTGAGGTGTAAATTCCAGATCAAAATCTTCGAATCGTTCCAGTTTCTCTACCCTTTGGTCAATTTTGATGCAACAAAAATAAAAGCTTGGAAATACTCTATTTAACATTTATTAGGGGTCAATTTGTGAATCAAACAACAAGAAGGACCCAATTTTGCCCAATATATGAAATGAGCGCAAGATGAAAACAAGAAAAGTACGATGCCATACAAAACCCCATAGACACACTGTGTGTTGTTCCAAAATGTGAAAATGACATGATGTTACTTTTTCATCAATATATCAAGATTGGAACGTCGGATGACTTTCATTTTTCAGGGTCAGTATAAAAAGATATGCACAATAAACATTTCCAAAGCAGAAAGAAAACTACTAGGTGTAAATGGAGAAAACACAATTTTAAAACTTGGTTTCATGCTATTATGACAACCAGTTTGTGTGTTGAAATTTTCGTTCAAAAAATGCATGACGTCACATAACTGTCTAATTTTATTAATTTCTTTTGTTTTTTATTGTTTTAAAAACCCTGATATAACAAATTTTTGGATATAAAGAAGTAATTTGTCTGTCCCCAACAACTTTGTTATAATGAGTTTCTACTGTAGTATACTTATAAACTATAAAAGCGCCAACTGACAATCAGCAACTTTATTAAAATTGAAAGCTGGTCAGTTTGATAAGTAAATTATTAGGTTAACTGAGGGACATTTTTTTATTTCAGACTTTCAATACCAATACTATTCGCGTTTATCAAAGCTTCAAGTGTGGATGAATTTGATAATGTTAAAGTGTGTTACTTATAGATTAATAACTGCGTATTACTTAACGCGAGTGAAATTGTACAACAATAATGCACCGCTTAGAGTTGGAGTTGTCCGCACTCACGAGACGCAGCTGAGTGAGTTGGACAACTTCGACTTCAGCACAAGGTGCATTATTTTTGTACAATTTCACGAGCGCCAAGTAAAGAGCAGTTATTAATCTAATTCATACACGACAATAATTAGTGTAAAATTTCAACGAAATTAAACGGCATAATTATTTTAGAATGTTTTTTTTTATTTCAATAAAACAGAAAACACAACTATCCATCGTTCCGTGTTAATTATTGTAATTTAGATTTACCTTTCTTTTAAAATGAAACTTTCCATACAAGCGCGAGCATGTTACGCGTACGCGTACATGGAATTGTACAACGCACTACCCGATACGGAGCGTGCAACTAGACGAGATTAATGAATGCGTAAAAGTTACCAACTGTCCAATTAGATTTACAATTTCAACGCATACTTAACGCAGAGTGTATGAATCTGACATAATACTCCACAAGGAATATGTATGCAATTGTTTTTGTAAATATTAATTTTCAGATCAGTAGATAGCATATAGTTTGCTTACACACGTTGATAAAGAAATGACCACTCATTTTTAAATATGATAATAGGTACATTCTGGAAATGTCTCAGTGATTGGCTTGAGCAAAAACCCTCAATTCAAAGTGAAAGCATTCATATGTAAAAACCATCCCAGTGTCTAGTAAACTTATTCATGAACATATATGTTCTTGAAATTATCAGCAATTAATGGATTGCTCTTGGAAAATAAATATTTCAAATATTAACCTGATATTGCACAACAATTTATAGATATAGTCCACTAAGATAGGAAAAAATAAGCCATGTCACATTTTACGAATTTACGTCTCATAATCTTCCAACATATTGCCTTTCCAGATTGGAAACAGAAGCCCTGTTGCTGTTGCCATTGAGTGGTTCTATTTGGTCAAAACTAGGATAAACTTTCAGCAAGGTAATCAAATTGAAATCATTTTATCATGGAGTTAAAGGTAGGTATTCCGATCTAGTGTCAAATTTAACATATAATTTTTCATATTTGAATGATGGATCATTACCTACATAAATTGTAAAGTTTCATTTGTATACCCTGAGCAAAATTAATGCTACAGGCAAAAATATGTCTGAGAGTGACCCATAGAAACCTATAGGATATTTATTTTTGTTAACAAACTGTTCCAGTAATTCAGCATTTTACTGGAACATTTTCATCAGAATCAGAGCACAAACGCAGTAAAATAAATACAGTAGAAATTGTTTGTATCCCCCGTGCCAGATTAGATTTCTACTACTTTTGATTTTACATCATGATTAGCAATTACAGATACCCCCTGGAGAACAATATTTCAACTTTCAGTATATGAAAAAATTTACATCACAAGTAGCAAAAAACAGCACCCTATAGGGAACAATAAAGGTTTTTGGGAATATTTTCATTGTTAAAAGGGATTAAAACATGTTACCAAGTGGTTCATTAAAGCTGCCTTGTAGGATCATAATATGGAGATGTATGCATGCATCGTTGTTAATTTTGTGATGAATTATATTGTGAAATGTTTGAAGCCCTAAATTAATGATGCTTGAATAGCTCAACAAATATGTGAATACTTACAGTTTGTAAAACCAATGGTATCAGCCATCTTCAAAGTTGATTTTCACTTTTCACACAAAGTCCTGCAGATAAAAAATAAATGCAAATTTCAGATGTAATAACTTCTCTGCTATGTTCTGAAAATTTTTGGAATCTGTAGGTTGTACATTTGAGTCACATTAGGGCCAGTGTGGTTATGTGAGGCAAGTTATTAATTCTTGGTCAATTGGTCAATATGAAAGCAAAGCTTTTCTGATAAACTTTGAATGTTATAAATTCTTAACTTATAAGACATATCATGAGCGTGGCTGAACGATTAGAGCACAGGTCTCGTAATACAGAGGTTGTTGTGGGTTCGAGCCCCGGGCCGGGCGGTTTTTGTCTCCTTGTTTCCTTGGGCAAGAAACTTTACTCTACTTGCCCAGTGGTTTGGAAGTCACATAAAGCCGTTGGTCCCCTGTACAAATAGATTCCTTCATGGGGTATGCATTTCATTGAAGTACTGTGTATGGTTGATTGATTGATTGATTAATTGATTCCTAAGGCCTAAAAAAATGTTTGTTTGCCCTCCCGACCCTAAAATGCCAAAAAATTAGGTTGGGTATTTCAGTTGGTTTTTTTCAAACACTTGAAATGTGAAAACTCTATATTTTCAAAAGAAAATGTAAAATTTAACAGTATTAAGTCACATTTAGTAGTATAAAATGCATATTTCCTCTAAATAATGACCCACAATATTTGATTAAGCTCTGCATTGCTTGGTATTGCAATAAAATCCATGGAATGACATCACTCTTTAAAAAATATGTGAAGAGTAACAACAACAAAAAAGATCAACCCACCAACCGACCCAAAATTTAAATTTTTCCATTGGAAGGCAAACAAACAATTTATTTTTTTGCCTAATATACATGCAAACACCACCTGATTTTCTTCGGTTAACATATTCCAAACTATACTCAGGCATATTAATAAGTTCTTGTGGTTCATCCTTGAGTTGTGATTCTGTGAGACCAATGATTTAAAGTTATGATTTTAGATTTTTAACATTGAGTCAAATTTTTATTAAGGCCAAGTAAAAATAATTATTTGTTTCGGGTAACATGCTTTGAAAACATGGAGAAGGAAGGAAGGGAACAAATTTTATTTTATAAAAAAAAATTATGCTTTCAAAATATTGGGATAGAAGGAAGGGAAAAAAATATTTTATTTTATCAAAAATTATATTGCTTACAAAAACATCAGATATGTGATTTTAAACACAATTTTTGGATGAAAGATATTTCTAGCTCTGTTGAAAACATTAATTTTAAGTTTCTTTTAGAAGACTCTGATCTCACTGTGTACATTTTCAGGATATCTGATTATATGAAAGACGGCGGGTGGATGTCATAAGTTCTCAAAATAATTGATGGAAGGAGGCCATCTCTCGAAATATTTTATTTTTTCAGAAAAGTTAGGGTTACCGGAAACAAACATATTATTTTACTTAGCTTAATAAAATTTACTTCAGATATTCAAATTAAATAATGAAAGGCTGATATTATAATTTAAAATGTTTTTGCTCAGTTGATCTGTTGTAACAGATCTACAATAAACTTCACATGATGCATCATTAGAAATATTTGAATCTATCGTTTGAGATGTTTTTAGCATGTTTTCATATCGTATAGGGTTGAACACCAGCGTTTTTGAATTGATTTAAATTATGCCAACATTGTTGCAAACAAAGAAATTTCTTTTAATTTATCTGGTATTTATGATGTAAAAGAGATGCTTTACCAACAAACTTTGCTCCTTTCTTGTGGTATAACAAGAATATACTTTTATACTTATACCTAAGCTCAACATGAAAAATAAATTCTTATTTCTTACTTTTCTGAAGATGTTAATTTACATTTGTACAGTATTTGGTGTTAATATCAAACAAGTGTAAGGACAAGTAACACAAATTACAAGTTGATCGTCCAGACAAAAAGTTGGTGAGGGAGATCCTTTGTATAAATTGTTATTTTTCAGGAATCTTCTATTCATTTTGGGCTAATTTTCACAGCTGAATGTGTGCCATATTATGAGAAGGCCAATGTTATTTCCTCATTTCTCTGGACCTACTACCCCCAGTGTGGAGAAATTGTGTTTAGTGGGTTTATATGATACTGAATTACTTCTATTGGGTTTTGTGTCTCAACCTCTCCTGAAATTAAGTAATCAGCAGGGGTGTGATTCTTCAGGATTTTTAGTGTAGATTTCAGGATTTTTGTTCAAAATGTCAGCAATTTTATTTCTTTTCAGCTTGATATAGGGTATTTTCGACCAGTTTTATGTTGTTTATTTGATTTTCCACTGAGCCAGGATTTTTTTCCAAAACCCCAATCACACCCCTGAATCAGACAAAGGAAGAAAAATAACAAAAACTTTTTGGAATTTCTGAAAAATTGGTGAAGGTGGGGATGATCAACTCGTTATTTTTGCCTAAATCAACTGCATATACAATTTTATCCAATGTACCTTAACAATAATAGTAATATAGTTTTTGGAAATATGCCAAAATATTAGGATAGCTAGGGTGTTTTGTTTAATTGCCTGTTTGGTGTGTTGAACTTGAACTTTGCTAAAAGAAAAGCATGGGTAGCTGATAAATTATATCTGTCATGCTTATTTTTTTCCACACTTGCGTAAAGATCAGTATCTATGGCAGAGTTCACAATACAAGGTCAGTGAAGAGGGAGTCCGGTGTGGGCAATATTAGGTAGAAGTAAATAACAGACAGAAATATAGAAAATAGTGGAAAGAAAAATGCTGGGATAAGGCATTATAAATTGAAATTATGGATTCTATACAATAGACAACAGACTGTGGGTTCTATACAAATGACCATGTGTTTTGGTCGGATATTATTGCTCTTGCATGCACATTTTGTGGTAAGTCCTGTTGGGTGGTAAATGGGTTGTTTAGCATCAGCACTGGCAACATCTAAATCATGCTAATGGTAGGATGTTCCATTAATGTATGGGGGTAGGAATTTTGAAGAAATTTTTTATGCATTAGATTTCCGTTGGTTTTTGAATATCATTTTCTGTGACTCCATGTTGTTCATGTTGGATTTTATAGCTGATTCAGTTTGGTGACATTATTATAACCTGGAATATAAAATGCTTGTTTTCATCAGTTTAGGTATGGTTTATATTTTTCTCTTGTTAATGCCATAATTGTGTTTTTTGTTTCAGTATTTTGATGTACCAATTGGTGACACAAGATTGGTAAAATATCTGCTTGTGTCCATGGTGTTTCATGTTATAGGGATTGTCAACCTTTGTTATGAATATTCAAAATTGTAAATTTGTGTGTGTTTAATTTTTTTTTTGTATTGCAAAAGATTTTATGTATGTTGTTCAAGGTATCAGCAAGGGTAGTACATGTCACTGGTTGTTAGGTACATATTCATCAATAGGGTATTAGGCTAAGATTCCAGTTCTTTCTATTGTACAAAATATATATTAAGACTTACAGATCTCTGGATATTAATACTATGGGCCTGAAGTGACTGAAATTGCTGTTTTTTATGAACTCAAAGAACTGACCATTTTCTTTTAAAAATATATTAAAACAAAAAACAATATAGCAATTGAATCACAGAACAAACTATTTCGCCGTTGCAATGGTGATTCTAAAAATCAAATTGTCAAACCCTTGATTTAACAAAAATAAGATGACTGGCCAAGACATCTAATAATCAATTGTTTGCCAAGTCCGCAGTTCAGAAAACACAATCCTACCTATAGGCCTAAGGATGGATATACATTGCAACGTCAAAACAAATAGTGTCACTGAAGGACTTCATTTTTGTCTTGCTTGAATTTTACTCAGTGTGTATCAAAATGATTAGTACTCAACTTTGTGTGATTTTTTACACAAATTCTGGAAATGTTAGCATTATTTCATTCACTGTTATAAAAAGACAAATTTAATACCTTTCATATAAAAAAAAGAATTTTTAAAATTAATGCACGCAATCAGATTTTACACCACTTTTTAGAAATGTTGTCTTTTTACAAATTCGCCACGGGCAATAGATAGCTTATGCCGCGCCAAGGCACGATATCCAAATTGTTAGTGTTAATCATGTCATCAGTCGTGTGGAAGAGCCCAAGACATTTGAGGTAAGATTATTTGTTAAACAGCATCAAAGCCATAAATAATCAGGAAACGGGCAGCATTAATGTTGTGTATATTGTATTTTTGCTAGGCAATTTTTAAAATAAATCGAGTTCTGTCTAAGTGCGTAAAATATTGCCAATTTTCTATGTCAGAAAGTTATCGTTAAATGACAGATTAATAGACAATCTGAAGCACGTAATAGGCATCACACAGGAGGATCGCAGATAAATATCAATGAATATCTTTTTTAAAATTAAGCATTTCTGCGAGTCATTTACTGTCATGAACTTATTTTGTGAAAGAGACATAAAATACAAAGACAGGTGTTATTTCCATTTAAAAGACATTTTCTGTTAAAGGGACTGGTCTAGATCCTGTCCGCTGATTTTCTGACTATATATTTTTTTCACATACAATAGAACATGATTATACTAACATATCCTACCAGTAGTTTCCGCTGAATTTGTGTAACATAGGAAAAAAAAAATTATTTACCAGCTGTAGTTTTTGTCGCCGGCGACAAAAAATGGTTGAAAAAGTGTTTCTAGTTTCAAATCTTAAAAATATCTTGTTTCTACACCTGTGATGGGTAGACAATATTAGTTTTGATGTGATTGTCTCTCTTTTGATATGTATTAAATTATCTCAGACTCCAAGAGCTTCGTTGATTTTTTTATCTGGTAATCCATCTAAGGTACCCAAATTTAGGATTTAGAAAACACAGGATAGTCACACCACCATCACATATATTACAAATCAATTTACTGTCAATTTGAGTCATTTCTGTGTAGATTTTTGTGGTTTTTTGGATTTTACTACACTTTTAGGCTTTATTTAGAGCATTTCCATAAGTTTTTAATTCTAAGTGGAATCTAGGCTAGTCCCTTTAATCAATGGCAAGTATTTATTGTGTAATCATTAAGTTGTTTCTTCATGCCATGAGAAATCAAACACGACTTTCTACATTAGCTTTTGGTAATTTTGTAAATAAAATTATATCTAAAGGCTGAAAATATAAAATAAAACCTAATGCAGACGGAGTTATAAATTTCTGTCTTTATTGAAATGGAAAGGCAACAAATCAAATCCGTGGCGAGATTTCAAAACTGGTGCCTTTACATAATCTTCCAGTTCTTGGAAACGAAATGACAAAATGCTCTCATTCTTTTTGCAGTTTGTTGTTGTTTTTAATACTTTTAGCTTTTTTGTTTTGTTTTGTTTTCTTTCTGTTTCGTCATGTCGGATGTGTGTGTTAGTTGCTCCAAAGCTATCAAAAAATGCCATCAATTAATTTACTGTAGACACTGTAATAAATATGTTCATAAAAAATGTACAAATTTTACAAAGAGTGAAATTAAAAACTTGAAGCCTGGTGATTGGGAATGCAACAACTGTATAGTTACCACTGAAAATGAAAACGAGGACATTGGATTGTTACGTGATATAGATAACTTGAATGAAAACATCAATATCTTAGATACCGATTTTAGTAAATATGACAATATGTATTTTGATCCATTACGATCTGGTAATACCGGGGGTAATACGCATAAAGATACTGAAATAACTAATGTTGATTACC